>CM029547.1:50288039-50485639 GCA_017141385.1 Sogatella furcifera
CATAGGAACGTTTTGTTGTGTACCGTTCAATATGTTGTGAATGAAGAATCATTAAATAAAAAATAGCAACAATAATGAAAAAATATTATGAATTATTTTGTTCATCTCGACAAGAAAAAGAGTTTCAGAACATTCCAATTGAAGGACATCTTCTATTAAAACATATAAATTTATCCATGTAACGTTCAAAAATGTACATAATCTGTTGATCGAAAATCGTTTCAACTATAGTAGGCCTATAGTCTTTCCAAGCAAAGAAGACATTCTGGCAAGATGAGAAAATGACTCCAGCTCGGTCAATATTGGTTCAAAAATTATCAATTAGGTCTCAAATTGTAGATCAAAATGTTTTCTACAATTTGAGATCAAATCAATAATTTTTGAATCAATACTGACCGAGCTGGAGTCATTTCCGAACTTGCCAGAATGTCTTCTTTGCTTTGACAGACTATACTCAAAGAAAGTTGAATACGTTGCAGTTGTTTGTTTGTTTGTTTATGAGGGTGAAGCCCACATAAGCTCATAGGCTTGTGCGTGGGTAATGAAATGGATGATAGATGACGACTACTTTTTAGGTAGTCGGGACCGACGGCTTATCGTCTCCTCCGAAAGACGGGGTGGTCGTATCTATGTGATTGTGCTGTGGTCAAAAATTGTTCTCCGCTTGGGATTCGAACCAGGGTCCACCTGGTTATCAGACCGGCGCTTTATCACTCCTCCAACAAGCCACCCAAGTTCCTCGACGCTTAGGAAACCTCTATTGGACCAGAAATTACCTAGATTGGCCAACATTATAATTATTCACGACACAAAATAATTTGGAAATATATATATTCACTTACTTCTAAATGGTAAACTATGGATGCAAATTCTATTGTCGACCGATATACTAATTACAGCTGCTTCGGATAATGTAGTGATGGACGGTTGTGTATCACAGAGAGCTGGCAAGAACTCCAGTCCAGTCACGAACATACTATGAGCATTGTTGACAGTCATAACTCTCTGCAAAATGAAAAATAATCTGAATGAAAACGTTATTCAATAATTTATGGTTGATTTCAACAAGAGTGATAAATAATATAAAATTGAAATGAAATTATAATTTTCCATGTAGGCTATCATTTTATTAGTACAAATCCTCATTTGAAGAATTTATTGAATTTTTTTTTCATTATAATTTCAACAGCAAATATTATACTAGGGAAGCGCTGCGGAGGCAGCCATAAATTGAGCGGAGCGAGTTTTCTTTTTGTCAAAAAGTGTTTGAAGCAGGGACTCAGAAATTTGATCCCGGAATTTTAACCCTAGCTGAACAACGAATGTTGAAAGTGGCTCATTCTATTACCATGTAATGTTATGAAATGAGGATATAAAATATGAGCAACAACCTTTAAGTGAATGTTTTCTAAAGTGAGTGTTCATTTTGACAAAATAAAGCAAGATGATTAAATGACTCCAGCTTGGTAAATATTAGTTGAAAAAAATATTGATTTGGTCTCAAATTGTAGGTCAGATAGTTTCCTACGATCGAGACCAAATCAATAATTTTTGAACCAATATTACCGAGCTGGAGTCTTTTTCTGTATGGTTGGTTCAACTTTGTGAATACAGCATTTGACGTACATTTATTGGTCTCAAAATGTGCTCTGATTGTTTAAAATAATTATTCAGTAGCAAATTGTAGAGGAAAATCAATATATACTTGGAAAATCGCGATAAAATAAGCCTATTGAATGAAATTTGGACAAACTTCTTGTTAGTCCAGTCAATGAGTGCAAAAATACACCGTTTAGGGTAAATAAAACAAATGAGGCTAATTTTTCCACCATCGATTACTACCATATAGACAAGTGTTCTGCCAAAATTCCCCACCCCTACCCCTCTTGCTTCCCCCCAGCACCCCCTCAAAGTCTCAATTTTTAAGGATTTTTCAATTGTATTTATCTCAGCAACCATTTAAGATAAAAAACCAAATTTTTCATCATTATTTATAAAATTAAATTCTCTCCATTTCATGTCATCACCATTTCACTCTATCTCCTGTGGTTCAAGAGTTATACATTTAAGAATGAGAGAAACCCCTAAATTTATGCCTGAAAATGCTACTATTTTCCAAATAAGAGTTTACCGGTTTGTTCTATTGGAAAATGTCTCATATAAGAGTTGTAGAGCTTTTCAAGACCTACATTTTGAATTATATAAACATATATTTTGCCGAGATTTGAAGGGGAAAAGTCCGTTAATATGCGATAAATACCCCCTGGCGTGCCAAAATACCACGAATTGAGGGAAATTCATACGGAAATAATACATTTGGGAAAATACATATGAAGCTGATTTTCTCCACATCGATAACTAGCATATCGGCAAGTGTTCTGCCAAAAGTCCCCACCCCTACCCCTCTTGCTTCCCCCCAAGCAGCCCTCCAAAGTTTCCATTTGTATGGGTTTCTTGTATTGCATGTATCTCAGCAACAATTGAAGATATGAGAACGAAATTTTTCTCATTATTTAGAAAATTTAATTTTCCTCATTTTATGTCTTTGTCATTTCACTCTAACTCCTGTGGTTCAGGAGTTATACATGACAGGATGAAGGAAGCGCCGAGATTTATGCCTCAAAACTTTACCTAAGAAAAAATGACAGGATTGTTCTACTAAGAATATCTCAAATAGAGCTTGTAGAACTCTTCAAGGCCTACATTTTGAGTATAAGAAACATATATTTTGTTGAAATTCAACGTGAGTAAATGACCGTTAAAATACGATAAGCACGATCTCGGAAGCGCTCGGCGTCTGGCCTGATATAGTCTGTTGAAGTTAAGAAGACTCTGGCAAAATGGAAAAAGACTACAGATCAGTCAATATTGTTCTAAAAATGATAGATTTAGTCTCGAATTGGGGAAAACATTTTGATTTAACATTTAAAACCACATTTATAATTTTCGGTACAATATCAAGTTAGCTGTAGTCATTTTCCCATTTTGCCAGTCTCATATCTTCAATTGTTGCTGAGATACATGCAATACAAGAAACCCATACAAATGGAAACTTTGGAGGGCTGCTTGGGGGGAAGCAAGAGGGGTAGGGGTGGGGACTTTTGGCAGAACACTTGCCGATATGCTAGTTATCGATGTGGAGAAAATCAGCTTCATATGTATTTTCCCAAATGTATTATTTCCGTATGAATTTCCCTTAATTCGTGGTATTTTGGCACGCCAGGGGGTATTTATCGCATATTAACGGACTTTTCCCCCCGGCAAAATATATGTTTATATAACTCAAAATGTAGGTCTTGAAAAGCTCTCTACAACTCTTATATGAGACATTTTACAATAGAACAAACCGGTAAACTCTTATTTGGAAAATAGTAGCATTTTCAGGCATAAATTTAGGGGTTTCTCTCATTCTTAAATGTATAACTCTTGAACCACAGGAGATAGAGTGAAATGGTGATGACATGAAATGGAGAGAATTTAATTTTCTAAATAATGATAAAAAATTTGGTTTTTTATCTTCAATGATTGCTGAGATAAATACAATTAAAAAATCCTTAAAAATGGAGACTTTGAGGGGTGCTGGGGGAAGCAAGAGGGGTAGGGGCGGGGACTTTTGGCAGAACACTTGTCTATATGATAGTAATCGATGGTGGAAAAATTAGCCTCATATGTTTTTTTCCTCTAAAAACACTCATTGACTGGACTATGTGTATTTCCACAACAAGCTTCCATTGTTAGTTAGCATGTTGAGAAATATTGAATGAATGCAAATAAATAATTTTATTAATAAAGACAGGTAAAAAATCCATTCTGCTTCCTTTACACAGTACAATAAAAATATTACAGTAAGGCCAATACAAGGCCAGATGTGCAGCTCTTTGCTGCAAATTTTTTCAGCAATGTGAAGATACGACTCGTCCAAATTTAAATAAAAATCATGCCATAATTTAGTGCTAAACATATTTATAGTACAGCGGAATAGTTTCTCAAAAACAGCAAAGATACTTTGCGCCCGTATTACACATAAATTTTTCCTTCAATTACCATATTGAATGTGAAAGGTTGAAATTGGAATTAAAATTGTCATATCTCAGTTATTTATCATCGAATCAGGCACCATTTTATTCAGAATTTGAAGCTCTAAATTTTTGTAATGGTACAGAAGTTTCTAAAACCATTACTTTCAACAGTAAATTCATAATTAATATTTCAGTTGGCCGCCATTTTGAAAATTTCAAATATTGAAAATTTGCGAGTCAACTATTTTGAAGACTTAACACTTATACTTGAGCCTGACAAATTTCATAGGGGCGTGTCAATCCATTATCAAGATATGATGTAAATTATAAAAAAATGGCGGATAAAAGGAAAACTAAGGATTAGGGATTTTGCCAGAGACGTTTTCTGTTTGTTATAGCTCAAAGAACACCGTGGTGGTACTCAAATGTTCTTTTCGGAACTGTGGACGACCAAAAATGTATTTTTAATTTTTATTTTTCATTTTTCAATTTTTAATTGATTTTTAATTTTTAACTTTCAATTTTCAATTTTAATTTTTATTTTTTGTATAAAATTTTTTTGTCGGCAAAAAAAATTGTTCTGCTCAGGATTCGAACCCCCGTGATCGGTAAAAAGAGAAATAATAGTCCACGTCGCTGACTACTTTGCCATCAGGGTTCGATGATGAACAGATTTTGCCAGTGATGCCAACATGATTTCAAGAGCATAATAGACATTACTGGTCAGAAACGTTTCTCAAAACTGATGTTAAGTTGCAAGCCTGCAGTGCAGGAAACATTAATCGAACAATGTGTATAGTAATAATGTGTAAGCAATCCTTTTTTTCCTTTTTTCGTCCTCAATATGCAAATTTTTAGAATGCTCCTTTTAGAATAGCCTATAACCTGGTCGTCCATGTCTACTATCAAGATGACAAGTTTGAATGAAATCCGTCGAGCGGTTTCGGAGGAGTTGCATTACAAAGAGTGACTTTCCTAATCCATTAGAGCTTCGATTCGCTCCGCTCAATAATTACTAGCAAATTGACTACTTAAAATATAAAATCTACATTCTTGGAAAGATATCACAATTAGTTCAATTAAGATACTACTGAAATACTAATTTCCCTCACTTTTTCCCAATCAATATCAAATATTTAAGTCCAAAATTCAAATCAAAACATCAGAAAACGATAAATAAAAATTGAGACACCTTCCTTATCATAAAAAGCAAAAGATTCAAGAAAATTAGCTGTGATAGTAAATGTTCCTTGCGTCACAAGTCACATAATCACCTTTGGCAGAAATTGAAATTTTGACATTCAACAGTGATCACAATCAATCTATTTGGATTGGATGAATGATTTAAATTAAATCCAATAGGAACAAAATGTTCTAGATAGAGAGTAAATTAGGATTTAATACCTATTTTATCAAGACCAAGACCTATTTTTTCGCAATAATTACTGTACTCAAAAATTATCAAGTGCAAAATCACTGTTCACGAAATTAAATATTATTTAATAGAAAACATATAATATAATTTGACAGAGCTCAACAGAAATTTCGTTGCTTGTGTTACACCACATGACGTAATTTCAAGTCGGTTGAAAGCAACCGTATTTTGCTTCGGCTCGTATGAAATTTGCGGACCGTATTGAAGGGTATTTCACACCACATTTTCATTTCAATCAACTTTTGTAACTGTAGAACGTAATCGCAAGTTTTTATGATAGCCTAATAAAATTCAATACTCAAAATGAATGTCCATGATCTATTTTTACTTATTTAGTTATTTTATCATGCTATCATCTATCTCCATCTTCATGGCTGAGTGTTAATGGGAGGGATGTTCTTGAGCATCCTCTCCAAGAATGGACATTTATAAGTCCAAACTTTGCCTTTTATGTCATATGTTATGTAAAGCAACAGTTATATTATCTGCAACATATTAAATCCTACATTTGATTAATTTTCATAAGTTTCCATAGTCTATACTCTAACATTAAAGCGAACGATGTAATTAACTCATTTTAATTGCCATGGAATAGGATTTAAGCCGATATATTCTTTATAAATAAATCAATAAATTGATCCACCTTGGAACGATCATACTCTAGATTAAGCATGAAAGATGCCTAATATTACCCACCTGTAAACTGAAGGCAATATAGAGGAAAACACTGCCAGAGAACATAGTACCCACGGCAGCGAATCGGCCATCATCCCTGACAGCCAGAGCCGAGAGACTCTCTTCGATCAGCGACGACTTCTTCATTTCACCGGTCACCGGGTCCCACATCTGGATGTAGCACAGCTGTTTGCCAGTTCTAGCCACTGGGTTGGCTAATGTAAACAGCCTACTTCTAGTTCTATCCTCTTCCACGATGCCGTACCTGTCAACACAATAGATTACTTTAGTTGATTTATCGAAATTCAAATTTAAATATTACTTGTTAAAAATGATCACATGGGGCAAAATGTTAAAGTCGCTTAAAAAGAAGCTTCACATTTGTTGAAGGAGGTATAGTCTGTCCAAGCAAAGAAGACATTCTGGCAAGATGGGAAAATGACTCTAGCTCGGTCAATATTGGTTTAAAAATTTTAAAAAATGTGGTTTTAAATTGTAAGTTTTATTTTAATTTTAATTGTGTAGTTAGAGAACAAAATTATAATTGTTGAACCTATATTGATCAAGCTGGAGTCATTTTCCCATCTTGTCAGAATGTCTTCTTTGCTTAGACGGCCTATAACAAAGTAAGGGCTGTGCAAACTTCGTTTAATAAGTTTGTTCAAGAGGTTTGACAGATTTGGAGGATAATTTTCGTTCTTCCAAACATATTCTGGGTTTTATCAACTACTAATAGGTTCAGCTCTAGTATCATGCAATATTATTTTAGGTTCCAAAATTAAAACAAATCAAAAAGAGAAGTGAGTTCATGAACAAGCAATCTAGCTGATTGAGTGCGTATTCGATTTTGTACGGACTGCAAGTTAATTCAATTATTGTTGTATTGCATAATTATAATGAAAGTGAAGAAGAAGTTACTTGTTTTGATTCAAGAGATAGATAAATGCTGAACATCGCCAGTCAACTTTGTTTGATAAGGTCAGTTACACAGATAACACAAAGGTTAACAGTACACACAAAATTCTGAACTTAGGAGTAATCTGCAAGGAGTTTCAAAAACAACAATACTCCATAAGATTCCAACTTGGATGCCATAGGAAGAAAAAAAACTTACTGCACTAATAAAGGTGAATTAAATAAGAGTATCTCCCCTACAGTTACAGGAATGCCTTCACTTTATCTAGCTAGAAAATCAGACTAAAATGATAATGTTTGAAAATAAACCTTTATAAATATAGAATTGATAATTACCTGCATCGTTTATATAGATATTTATTTCCATTTGGAGTGGTCCAGGATAGGATCTGATGTTTCTTGCCAGTTTTACAGCACCACGTAAAAGCTTGACCATCTTTTGATATTGAAGCTAACTGTAAAAAAAATCATTTTTCTATTTATTTGTGTTAAATTTTGGGTCCTCGATCAAAGATTAAAAATAATAAATTCAAAGATGAAGAAAATCAATTAGACCAAGAGTATAGTGGAATGGAAGTGTAGTAAACTGGGACAAAGAAATTCGAAACTATTCAAAATTATTGAGGGGTACTTGTTTAATCATGTTAGTAAATACAATGACAGAAAAAAGTTATTACCACTCAAAATTCATTCAAGCTGGTCTTACTTCACCGTATTGATTCAAATTTTACTATGAACTTCATGCGTTAATACGGATTATGAAAGCAACGTCAAGTAAAAAAACATAAAAAACTGAATCATTACCAGGTTCTATTGTAGTGAAGTAGACTATTGTGTTACCCACACAATCTGTACAATAGATTTGTGCCATTTTTCAAGCTGATAACTCAGCTTTTCATTCAAGAATAGGCTTACACTTGGAAAGATTAGTTTTAGCAAATGCTGACTTTTAATCGACTTAACGATTGGACTTAATATTGCAATGAATAACTAGCTCAATGTTTGGCTGAAGGTGGGTTCAATTGGATAATTATCTGGATATATATTATGACGATTTAATATATTACATAACATACCAGTTTGTTGTCAGGACTGAAGTCAAGATCGTCGATCTCCTTCGAATGAGCTTCCATAGAGAATTTCGGCTTCATTGATGGGAAATCCCATAACCGAACCACGCCATCAGTGCCTCCAGTGGCCATCAAATTGCCGTCTAAAGATATTCTTACTACACGTTGTAAAGGTTCTTCTTTGCTGTTAACAAATACAATTTTCAGTTAAGTAATTTACTAAACAATACTTTAGAGAAAAATCTAGGAATTTAAAAAATAGATTAGAGAAAGTACATTGATTTAGTTTAGAGAGGGCACATTAATTCATTGCAATCGATATTAATTTCAGTCTTATTAATTTCAAAATTCGATATACGAGTACTACAGAACTAACTGATCTAGAACTGCCTGGTCGTGAGTTCGAATCCCGCTAGGAATGGACGTTTGATTATCTCAACAATCATTCTTGCACTCATAAGTTAGAAACCATCACCCACGCTCAAGCAATAAAAAAACAACATAGGCCTAAGTAATATTAAGAATAAACGTAGGGTTTATTATTTAAAAATAAATTTATGAAATTTTGGTTTATTTTTGACAACCCGAAGATTTTCTAATTAGGAAGACTATTCAAAAGTATGTAGGATACTTGAAAAGCAATGTTCCTATGCTGCACTCTGTACTGTCGAGAAGGAACTTTAATCAGAACCACTTGACAAAAAGGTAATTGGAAAATATAATATCATGTTCAATCATTAGAATTAGATGATAAACTCATAGAGAACGAAATACAATACACTGAAATCGTTCAATACATGTTCATGTGAATAATTCGTATGTGATCATTATTTATATTCATTTGTAATTATTGAATACATATTCATAAAATACCTGAAATCGGACTGAACACTTTCATCTGGCTTCAAATGGAACCTTAACCGTCGTTGACTTGTTTCGCTATTATCTACTGAATTACTCTTACTGTTATTCGATTTGCTACTTCCATTTTCACTCTTCGATAAAGTGCGACGACGTCTTACTGAACTGTTGTTCGCTGCATCTGCAGAACAAAAAAACTACTTTTAGACAAGAATAGAAGAAACTTATTACTACTTCATACGTATAATACGAAACATAACGTATTAATAACTTCATAAGCCCCATTTGGGAGCTGTGATGCGATTCAATTTTGATTAATTTTGAACACCGTAGAAAAAAATGTATTATTCAAGAAACCAGTATATCCCAAGTTCATAGATCAAGCTGTGGTGCATATTCATTCTCGTTAATACTATTAATGAGAAAATATGGACGATTCCCCGATCCTAGGACAGTAGGGAAGACATCAGAAGTAAGAAATATTGAATAAGACAAAAAAATACTGCTTTAAGTAACCAGTGAGTTGAGGTACTCACCTTCTGGTGATATATTTCTAGCATCGTCTTCTACAATATCAACATTGACATTATACAGCTGGCAATGGCTTTCTTGGCCTGCTACGAGATGAATACGTTTACTACTCGAATGACAAGCACAATTCATGACTACACTTGGACCAGTCTCGTGGCGAATCATCTCTTCGGCAACAAACTTCTTTCCATCGAACATAAGCTCGAAAATTTCCTGCAAATAATAAATCTGTATCAGTAAATTGCATACGGTACAAAATCGAGTGAAAGTTACATCAAAGCTGATTTAAACCAGTCGAGGAATTCCCATTGATATATTTAGAGAAAACCCTGAAAAAATGTACAAATAAATTTATATTTAGGGAAAGATTTGTCTAATTATTCCCTACTCTGTTTCAAGATTATCATTAACAAGTGTTGTGAATTTATTAATAGCCTACTTGGTGGATTCAGTAATAATTTTCAAAAATAATAACTTATAGATTTAGGCTATTACTAATTGCCAAGGAACCTAATACATGATGTTCAAGTCACTGGCGGCTCGTGCCCACGAAACAGGTGAAGTGCTGTACAGTAAAAGATGCAGGCACTTCACCTGTTTTGTAGGTACGAGCCGCCAGTGGTTCAAGTCTGAATGGTTCAAATCTGATCTTAGTCTATATTTCAGATAATGAGTTATGTAGCAGTATAGTAGGTAGCCTATAGATGTAGATAATACTCGTATAATAGTATGCCTCCTGCTCTTCCTCTTCCACTGACTCATCAGGCCAGTACCTACCCTACCGTATTGATGTTTGCTGACGATTCTCCAAACTATTCAAGAGGTACGTAAAAATTAGGTCTCGCTGGCGGGCTTGCAACCCTTTCGATTTGCATATTCCACAGAGCTCGTTACTTTCTACTTACTTATCAACTGATTCATGTCAATCATGAGTCACCTCCTTGTGCTTAGAGGCCAGAGCTCAGAATATGACCGTTAGTAAACCAAGGCGAGCAAAAATGTTCTTGTAGTGAGCAAGATGGTCGCTGCCTGAGATGATTCTCACAGACCTCTTTTGCAGCCTTAGGACATCAGCAAGTCATCAGTAAGTCCTAGTCACTTCAACTTTAAGCTTTTCAGCCTCTAAGAATGGAACGAATTGAAGAGATTTGACTGAACATAGTTTGTCCATAATGGTGATAAAGAGGACCGACTATCTAGCCATGAAAGACAAGGAATCATGATAATTTTGAAACTCATTATATTCAGAACCAATCTGAATGCAGTAAACCAAAACATCAAACTAAAAAGTAGAAACACAAGCCATGAAACTCAAATAATGGATCACAATATTCTGAAGACGTTAATAAGTTCTGAAGAATCAAATAATCGAGTTATGAAACTGTTACTTACAAATCCGTTAGCAACGCCAGTTTTTGACGATCCTCCACCACCGCCAACAATAATGTGATGACTGGTAAGCATCTGTACAGTGTACAGTGGAAAGTTTACACGAGCTAATAAACCCTCAGTTCCTCTTCGTGTTGGAGCCATGTTATGATAAATTTCTAAGTGATTTACTAGAGTAGTTTATTCTATCAATTTTATACGACCTTCTTGGACTAATTGAGTTAATGTTCATACATAACACTCAAAAGTCAAAACAAACCTACAAGTTCAGGTGATGTGACTTTTGCTTGTGTTTGTGTGTTTGCATCCAGAACAGACGACGTCATTTGCCGTGCCTTCCTGATTTAATCTATGTTGACGTTATCGAAGTGAAATAACAAAGAGAAAAATGAATAATTGATGAAGTAGAAATAAAGAAGTAGATGTTTGTGGAATGAAATAGATACTCATTTGTTTTATCTTGTGTCATCTATATCTCTGTCTTCTATAAACACAGATAAACTGAAAAAATGAAAATGTACAGCGCCCTCTGGGAAAAGTAATATCACACTCCTGCCAGTCAGCTGTTGAGCTTCAACTTCAAACTTCAAACAGAAGCAAAGGAGCATGCTGGTTGGCTGCATGCTGCATCACTTGACTCTTCAGTTCTAACTCTTCAGCTTCTCAATTCAATGTGGAATTGTGGATTGGATTTAATTGAATATTAAAGTAAATGTAATTGAATAGAGTCAATGTTAATGTGAAAGGTTATTTTTGCGCTCAATTGAACTTGTGGTTTGTAAAATAGGCTATTTTCTGCTGCAGTGCAAGTTCAGAAATATTATTATTAAATGATGTCCAAGGCTCTTGATATGTAAGTATTAATTAATATTTCGTTTTTGTCTAGAGCTACTTTCAATGTATGGTATGTTAATAGTGACCCAGGATAGACCCTTGAGGGACACCGTATTTGAGACGCCTTAGATTAGAGCGATATCTTACTTTATATTGAAAAACATGCGTCTCTTCAATATGTTCAATCTCAACATACTGCTTCAGGTACGATGTTCAATTCCCTAATTCCTACATTCTTCAACATGTCCAACAGAACATGATGTAACACGCTATCAAAAGCGCGTGTCATATCGAGAAAGGTACCAATCACTTTCTGTCTATTGCATTGATAATACTGTTAATAAAATCAACTCCTGCAGTTACAGTGGACTTTTGAGAGCGAAAACCATGCTGTTCTCTGTCTAGAATGTTTCTGGATTCTAAGTATTCCATAAGCTGTATGAAAACCACGCGTTCAATTATTTTAGAGAATGCTGATAAGATAGATACCGGCCTATAACACGCAGGCTCTCTTATATCTCCTTTCTTGAAAACTCTAGCTACCTTTAAGCAGTCTGGGAAAAGACCTGATATCAAGGAGGAGTTAATAATGTGAGTCAAGGGTTTGATTATTGCCGGAAAAACTTTTTATCACTGTAATTGGGATATCATCTGGTCCTGAAGATAGTTTATTTTCAAATGACATAATTATATTTACCAACTCGGGTTCTGAAATCGTTTTAAATCTAAATCTTAGTGTGGGTTGATCGACTGGATGAATCAGGGTTTCAACAGGTTCCACTCTATCAGGAATGTTTGGTTTGACAAATTTATCCACTGCTGTCGCAAAAAAATCATTAAAGATGTTGCTAATTTCAAGAGGATTTGTTACAAGGCCTCCATCCTCAATAACACTTATATTTACGTTCTTCTCTTTGTTTTTACCAACGTTGTCATTAACAAACTTCCAGATAACTTTATTTTTATTCTTTGCATCTGCAACTTTTTTATCGAAATTCTTTTGCTTATTTTTAACTATTGTTTGTCTCAGATCACTTTTCCTTATTTTTATATCATCCTTTAAATCTTCATTCCTTGTAATTCTTAACATTCTCTCTAGTTCCAATAACTCTCTCCTTTTCTCAATTACGTCACTGTTAGAATATTTCTCATTGGTTGACATTTTCTCATTCCTATAAAGCTTTGGAAAATGAATGTTAAAATAATAAGAAAATAATGAAATGAAGACATTAAACTTGTCACCTACAGGAGATTGATATACATCCATCCAATCAATGTTCTCCAAATCACCAAAAAATACATTCAAATTACATTCGTCATATTTTCGGTTCAAGCATCGTATAGGTTTTTTTACAGTTTGACTCACATTAAAAATTTCGCATAGCTGAGCGTCATGGTCCGATATATGTGTTATAATGCCTGAAACTTTCAAATTCACATCACAAATATTTGTGATAATGTTGTCTATAGCCGTTTCTGAGGTGGTAGTTATTCTGGTTGGGAAATTGACCTTGTAGGACATATTATACATTTTTAGAATATTTGTGAATTTATTATAAACATTATTCTTTTCTAGCACATTAATATTTATGTCGCCGGCAATTATAACATTTTTGTATTTTTTACTCAGAATTTCAAGTATTATTTCAAGTTTTTCTAAGAATGAATCTATGAAACAAGACTGTGGTGTTCTATATAAAGCGACCATAACAAAAGAGAAACTATCAATTGAAAATTCGGACACGCAACACTCAAATTCTTTATCCATTGTTATTGACTTTATAGCCGGTAGTTCGACGGACTTGCTACTTGTAAATATTTTATTACTCACTAATATCATGACTCCTCCTCCCATATAATTACTCCTGGAGAACTTAGAGCTTATCATATACTCAGGTATATTTAATAGCGCAGTTTCCTCTTCCGACATCTTGTGCTCAGAGATAATCAATATGTCAGGTTTCAGCTCCTCTAAATTAATTTTTAACAAATCTAAACGAGATGGTAAATGCTGTACATTCTGATGCAGGATTTTTATTCGTCCATTTTCATCCTTCGAGCTGCTTGTAGTATATGTGAAATTAGGGTCATTAATGTGGGGCATTGTCTCATCTGGGATTGTTAGGAATTCTAAACATGGACTTCTATATGGTTTGTGTCTTCTAAAAAGCTCTTTCTGTGGTAAGTACTGAATCAGATACCTCCTGAGTCTGATTGCTCTCTACAAACGTATTGGAAACTCCTGGAGAGATGCTTCCACATCTTCGACAGTATTTGTAGGCCGCTGAACAGTATCATAGCTTGAGTTCGAGTTCTTAATTTGAACTTGAACCTGGAGTAAAGCTTTCAGCAAGTCACTTGTAAGCTTCTTCTTACCCTGGATATTTAGATGGAGACCATGTCTGGTATGTAGTCTCGCCTGATAACTCCACATATTCAACAAACCCAACGACAACTCCTGAGCCACTGAACGAATAACTGCGTTGAAAGATTTAATACACCTGTTTATATGTGAGTCAGCTAGTAGGTCATATCTGTATGGTATTGTTGATAGAATTATTCCCACCTTCCCACTCAATCCATTGACAACTGAACGGAGCTTCATTGAATAGTTATACAGGTCAATCTCAGAAGATGTCTCATGAAAGCTACCAGTACCGCCAATAATAACAATAGTATCATCAGCTTTCATCTCACAAAGGTCAGATGAGGAGATAACACCATCCAAAATACGATCAATCGGTGCACTGGTCGCTATAAATGAATGGTACTTGAAGTCAGGTGGTGATCTCTTTGACAACAATTCCCTAATGCCCTTAACATGACTGTCACCACAGAGCCAAATTTTGCGATCATTACGAGCTGGCCCCGAAATCGTACGCCTAACTGCCTCGCTGTCTGGAAGCTCATTGAAAACTGAATTCATTATGGAACAAGATTGAAGGAACCCATCCAATGCAAACCTGGCTTTTTTCAAATTTCCCTCTACTTTTAGCAGCACATTCCTATTCAATTTCAAATCGTATTTCAATTTAGCTATCCTATCAAGGAAAGATTGCTTTCCCCCATCCGAAACAACATCATCTAAGTGATGAGCAGAAAACCCTTTCAAGTCGTTCGCACCCTCTTTATCAGTTTGTACCCCAGAATCTCTGAGATTTTTGTCATTAAGCTCCATAATTAATTTATCATTCATTATTGAACGATCCATTGCCGCATTCCATTGAACCCATAAACGAGTATTCTCCTCAACTAAATTCTGATTTTCAACTGTTAGCCTCTCAATCAAACTAAAACACTCTATACAACTATATTTAGAAAGTAATGAGCAGTTCTCCTGTTTCTCTGTGTCCATCACCACCGACTCACGCTCATTAGATTCAGAGGCAACAGAGCTCGCTTGTTGATTATCCCTAATAGGTGTGGAAGACACTGTTTTCAAGGAAGAATCAGACAACTCTCCATCAGAACCCCTAGTGTGGAATATATCACCACTGACAGACGTGTTAGCTGATTGACCAGCCCCGCTTGAAGGATGAGGATGGTTATGAGGGCCGGAAAAACTCATTTCTATTATATTTTTCATACCTTTGTCTGTTCTAAGAGATGCTTTACATGATGGATTCAAGCAGCGCCATTGTACTTCGCCCCTTGAATTAGTACCTGATTTTCTGAATGAAAAACGCTGGAACGTTAGTTTAGGGTTACGCTTGCTTGTTAAACCAATAATTATCTCATCCATTTCTCTAATTGACAAGTAAAATATCTACAAACACGCTAAAGTAATCGGCTAGGCCTAAACATCTACACAAGTGTATCAATTACTGGTGAAAAAAGAAGGATTATTTGTGTGTCGTATTCGAAAAATTAATATGAAAATAAGTAGGCCTATCTGGATATAATTTAGACAGTAGTTTAAAAGTGTTTAATGGAGACTTTAATGCTGACTTTCAATTTGAATGCATTAACTAGTTTATTTCACTTGGATGTGAACGAAGGAATACTAGTTGCTGTTGTTGTTAAACAGTCAATTCACTGATAATAGGTATTTAGTAAGAGTATTAGAAAGTGAGATTTACTATTAAATAATTCAACGATTGTTGAATAGAAGAATACTGAGTAAAAGGAAAATAGGTGAACAACAAAGTAACTTAACTCATAAAGATAATATTACAATTCAGAAGTGTTCAATCGATTCGCCAAAAGCCCTGAAAGAAAAAGCAGCATTAAAAGTCAGAAAAATGATAATGATTGTCTCGGTGATATCAACTTCGTAGAAACAACTTTTGTAGAATAGTCAGGTGTTTGGAGATAAGAGATTCACGTGGATTCAGCAACAGGTTCCGCTCAACGCCGAGATTACAGAAAGGGTGAGCAATTCACAAAGGATGACTCCAAGGATGATACGCCGCTCAAATCAAGTAGAGTTCTGTATCATTGATCAATACTGCAGATGAGTCTATTTGCCACAGATCGTAGCATTCGTGTTACGATTTATGCATTCGTTGAACAAGAAACAGCCATGGTTACTGAGAGCTCCTCAGTGTAGTCACAAGTGAAGAGTTTGAAAGTTCATTATTAGTGACAGTTCAGTAGGAGTAATTTTCATTTATTACGTTTGAAACAGGGTGGTCAAAGTTCAATTAGCCAAAATAAATTAATCAAAACAGGCTTTCTCCACCGTTGCCAGAGAGGTTAGAAAGTAATTTCAAACACTGAAAGTTCGAGTTCCAGGTTTTTACTCACAATTTTCACATTAATATTGAAGTCCACCACTAACTGTATTATAAAAACTATATTTTAGTAAGAAAAGACTTTGGAAATACTTTAAAAATGGAAAACTTGAAGACGCAATTCTAAGGCAACCATTCAAGGGCTTGATTTTAGTAAAAATCAAAATCTCAGTACTCTCTTAGTAGGCTACTCTTGAGTCAATACTTGAGATCATGCCTTTAATACCTTCTGCTTCATCCATTACCCACACTTGTGGGATCGATGGCGTCATTTATCAAATACAAAAAACGCGTACTTTTCAAGATGGCAGTGTTTCCAACAATAACCGTAATTAATTGATATTCAAATCATCTTCCATGAATTTATGGACACTGTAATATGCCTTGCCACACAGTAGTTCCCTCATGGTTTTCTTAAATGCGGTCTCATGCAACTACTTCACTGCAGCAGGCAGCTTATTGAAGAATTTTAAAGCCGATATCCGGTTAGCAGCCTGCGATCGATGGATGCGTCTCTGGGGGACATCAAACAGTTCACGATGTCTGGTGTTATATGCGTGTATGTCGCCACGGGCAGCCAGAGTGTGCTGGTTCCTCTTCACATGCACCAAGCATAGGAGAATATAGTGGCTAGGGACTGTCAGCACACCAAGGCGGGCAAAGATGGGCTTACAGTGGGCAAGATGTTTGCTGCCTGTTATGATTCTCCTCAGCCCTCTTTTGAAGCCTCAGGACATCAGCAGCCCCTGCCGAATGACCCCACAGGAGCAATCCATAAGTAATGTGGCAATGAAAAGAGCATGGTAAATCATCACCAGATACCTCTCGGTCACCAGGCCCCTCATCTTGAGCAGCAGAAAGCAAATACGGGAGAGACGGCTGGTTACCTGCTGTATGTGACTGTTCCAGCTGAGTTTACAGTCCTAGACAAAACCCAGCAGCTTCACAGGATCCTGAGGGTCACGAATTTCCCATGACTAGCTGCAGATGATCCTTTGGGTCTTGTCCTCATTCAGCTGAAATCGATTAGCCAGGAACCATGTTGTGGCAGACCAAAGATGCTCTGAAGATACCTCCAATACCCGCTCAAGCTCGGCACCCGATGAAAGAAGAGAAACATCATCCGCAAACATTAGAGTGGAACCATGATTGATGAGGTCATTTATCATAACCAGGAACTGTGTGGGCCCCAGCACCGAACCATGAGGAACGCCAAAGGACACCGGAAGAGTCTGGGAGCTGGCACCACCAAGGCAGACCAGCTGAGTCCTACCAGAAAGGTATGCGCCCAAGATGGAAAGGGCTAAATACCTTAGACCTTTTGAGGTTGAGAGAACAAACATTTGAGACGGCTCGAATTGGATTTAGTTGGATCTCCCAGTCTAAGACAAAAAATTGAAGTATCCCTATCCCATAACAACGAAAATTACCATTACGAACTCAGCCGGACACGACACAAATTTAAATTAATTTAAACTGTAAACATTTAAATTAATAAACGATGTAAACAAGTTCACATCACAAATCCGAATCATTCCTGAAATTAGAAAGCCTTTTGTATCGTGTAAAAAACCATTCAAAGTAGACGAACATTACATTGATTCAATCTGAGTGATGAGGCAGTCCTTTTATCAAGGCTATGAACAGAGCTTTTTAATGGAAGTCTATACAGGTTTTTAATATAAGTTACAATAAACCCTCTTCAGAAAATGCAGCATGGATAGTCAAGATTCTCAATATAAGTTGTTGAAAAGTGGTTTGCAATGAGAGCGACTCGGTAACGGTACGTCAGCAATTTTTCTTGCAACTCTTATGCAGTTGTAATTACCCAAGCAATGATACCATTAGGCAAATGACTGAAAATATGCAGCATGAACTGATATTAATAGACTAAGAAAGAGTTTATAATAAGCTTCAATCGATTGAGCAGAGATATTCCTCCAGCCTGCTATGCAGCAAATTTATGTGGGCCTTCCACTTGAGCTTTAGTAATCTAATATAATTTTGTCCATAATGTGATTACAAAAAGCTCAAAAAATACAAAAATAAAAACATATAAGCCAGTCACAACAACAAAATAAAAATACGAACTCACTAGAATGTTGTCCGACATCAAAATCTATCTAAGAGCATGTTCAAAGGGTTCTCCACCAGCAATCTTCTTAGTGCTTTTTGGAATCGCTACACTTTGATCAACCATTCCTAAAAATTTTGCAATGTCTCAATCTAAACTGGAACTTAAATCCAACATTTTGGATTTTTTCTTCGTTGAGACAGTGAGTTTGCCTTAGTTCAATCGGTTTGATTGAATGATTAAATTTACAAAACTATGAAACTCACTGAACAGTTTGTTTGTTTTGATCTGCACTGCAATTTCATTAGCAAATATAAATGGCTCTACTGAATCAGTTCTTATGGCAGTAGAAAGATGATTAATATAAATAATAACTTGAACAAAACTGGCCCCAAAGATTTTGTGGAACATATCCATAATTTAGGTACGGTAGGTGAAAACAGCTTAGGTTTATCAGACACATAAAGTTTATTTGAAAACGCATAAATTATATAAGTTTCAATGCTCAGGGCATCATCATCAGTGGAAAACTGATGCTTTGAAAAATACAAGTTGTTGTTTAAAACATGTATTTTTCAGTCTCAGTTTTCCACTGATGATGATGCTTTGAGAATTGAAACTTCAGTATGTTTTTTTAAATAAACTTTGTGGATATGACAACCTTTGTTTTCACTTACCTGAAGTAAACCAAATTCCTGACAGTTTCACTTTTTTGCAATAAAATTTGATTTAGACCTAACTTATATTATAGTTGCTGAGAGTTACTAACACATTACATTTTCGTCTAAATTACCGAAAATTCATAGTAAAGACACAATATTGATGGGACTTTGTGTAACCAAAATTTTCCTACAATATTTTTCAGTTATGCTTATATACTGTGATTGTGCTTTTATTTTCAGTTTGTTTGAAACTCGTGCAGAGACACATCGAGATGCTTCCAGATTGCTGGTTGCAAAAGTGCCTGAAATGCATGACTTGCGGTTGCTATTATCTTATTATCCATCAAGTGATAAACCAGATAATGAGAGCGATCATCATTGGACTACACTCAAATGCAGGTTAATATTTAGGAATATACTGATATTTTCTCAAATAATTCGGTGCATACAGATTTAAAAATGACTTTCTTATGATTCAACTTGAAACATCAGTGAAACATAGTTGACATATACTTGGCCTTTATTGAAACTGTCATTATCACTTGATATCGAGCCTATCAATCAAACCTCAAGCCTCCTGTACATGGGGTTAGTAGTGGCGGCCAGTCGAATAGCTGTATCCAATCACAGCTCTTCTTGTATAACTCAATGGCAAGACAAAAGCTTTGATTGGCTACAGCTACTACCCTTGTGTACAGAAGGCTTTAGGATTGGCGGGACGGGACCATTTTGTGATGTCTTTGAAAAAATGAAATGATTGGTAAAACTATTGAGATCCTTTCTTTCATAGATAGAAGTTGAGCCTTTTTTGTACTGATTACCTCAAAGTTTGTAAAATACTATTTTCATTTTCAAGTAAACTATTATTACATAAAATGAATTTGATAGATAGTAGGAGCAGGAGGTACAGTTTGAAAGCAATTCATGTTGAATAAGTATTGTATATTTTGCAAACGAAAAGAGATGCTGTCACAATGTACTCGTATTATGTATAGTATTGTACTCTTTTCAGCTTGCATGCACTGCGTCAAGAGTCGAATATTGGAGTATTTAATTGAGTTTATTGTGATTTTTCTAGGACCATCATATTCAATGGCCGCTTTGATGGCCTGTTGGCGTCTCCCAGCTGTTTCAGACCAAATTACATCGAAATAGTAGTTTCAAAAGAGAATTTTGAACAAGAAGAGTTCAGAACGTATTTGAAATCATTGAATTTGAATGTAAGCTAACTAATTTTGAATTCTGATTCATTGTCGGTAGGAAAGCATTCATGTTACAGACCTATTATACTCTTGGGAAATTCCACTCTCTATTCAAATGTGAACATCAAGCTTCACGAGCAGTTAACTGAAACATTTGTATTTTGCCATGTTCAGAGAACGGCATTGGGTATCGTTAATTGTAATGTTACCGAAGTCCGTTCTCTTCTAAAGCAATGTTATTCTTCACGTCAGAATTCATGCATTGATTTCTTCTTAAATTTATGACGATAGTATTGCTTCAAAAAACAAAATAATTTGAAAGATAATACGCTATGCACTCTGTTTGTGTATTTTATTAAAAAACTCTGAGTTTATCACAATATATCATGATCCCATTTTATTAATTGGCAAAATATTAATGGATGTTGTTCTTTTACAGTTCGCGTCTTCTGAACAGTTGACTCTGATGACTTACGAGAGATGTCTAAGGTACAGTGTTTTGGCTAGACTCTCCCCATTGTGGAATCAAGTAGGACCTTACATCATTCCAGGGCGCGACTTCATAACTGAAACCAAGCCTTTGGATGCTTTGAGGATCAACTTTGTTATGAAAGGTGAATTGTTTTATTCTGGTATGAAGTGTTGTGAAAGTTAGGGAAATTGTTTCCCCATGTGTACGGCAAAGCCTACAAGATGAAACCTGAGCGTGGTCTTGATTTGCTAAAAAATTATTCATTACGAACTTCAAACTTGGAAAACTACAAATTACCAAAATAAGAACTAAGCTCATTAGAAATCACACATAGAATGTAATCAAGTGTGTTATATGCTCATTTTAGCAACAGGCAAGTGTTGATTGAATTGTTGCATGATTGCAGAGTCTGATCTCCACCTGATTATATGGCCTGTCCGGGTTAAGCTGTGGCCAATGCTGAGTGAACACTTTGCAGCTGAACCAATCCATCAAGACAACACTTATAGGCTTATCAACTACACTACAGCATTTGTAATGCCAAGGTAAATTGAAAAAATACAAGTATTTACTTATCTCCTATTAACATGAAGTGATAACCTATTTCTAACAATTATTTCAGAAATAATTATCAAGTAATTTTGGAAATAAATAAATAGGCTGGATCCGTATATTTTGACAGAAGAATTCTTATTCTGATAACTTGATAATTTCTATTACAAGAGACTAATACTTCCAATGGAAACAAATATAATAGTTATTTTGGATTTTGAGAATATGGTATGGAGTTCGAGGTATTCCTCATGATTGATTGAAAAATTTGCTGCTTTTCAGGGTATGGAAATTATAATTCACTGAATGATTTCAGGTTCCTTATAATGAGTCATTCATATTGAAAAAAATGGTCTAGCATGTTGAATGTAGACTTTAGGTGTAGGCTTATCCTTATAAGTCTGTTATTATTTCTTATTGGAACTGTAATTTCTTATTTTCAATTTTTTTGTGGTTAGGTAGTAGTAGAGTGGACATTACTGTCCAAACTTCGCCTATTCCATCCTATTCTATTCTGTTCTAATTGTTTCTTGCACGCCTAGTCAGTATGTTATTTATGAATGAGTATTTCATGTCTTTTACAATATTATTTATCACTTTTTCAGTTTGAAGGAAGCAGAAGTTTGCTTTTTGAACACAAAATTGCCTGAAAATAGTGTTTTCTCAAGTTATGAAGAAGTTAAAAAGTATTGGAAAAATACTGTAAGTTGCTCAATTTAAAAGCTTTCTATCAATGTTCCGTCAGTATCCACAAAGTCAGTTCATTAGGTCGAGTAAACGCAGATAGTTTCAAGTTATACTTATTTGTCAATGATTTGTTAAAATTAAGTTAATACGATGATTAACCCAATAATGTAAATTAGATTTGAAGCTCTCAAGTATAATCTGGTCGAGTAAAGAAGACATTGTGGCACGATGGGAAAATGATTCCAACTAGATTAATATTGGTTCAAAAATTATAAATTTGGTCTTACCGTAAAAAACATTCTGCTCTACAATTTGAGACCAAATTTATAGTTTTTGAACTAATATTGACCGAGGTAGAGTCTTTATTCCATCTTACCAGAATGTCTTATCTCCTCGACCAGACTATAATTATGTGTAGTTTTCTCTGAAAAACAAGTGAATACTCCATATAATTTTGAATGAGAGTTTTTTGATAAATTGTAAGTAATCTGTTCTCATATTACTTTGTTGAATATGTGACGCGTGATTTGCTTTAGTACAGGATTTCATTTGAATAGATTTATATGATTATTTTTCTTATCATTCAACCGAGTTGATATTATGAATAAATATAAAATTCTAATGCTCTACCATAGACAGGCCTTATTATCATCCATCCAAACAAAGAAGGCCCTTTTCCAAGATGTGTACCGTTCAATGCTGCCTGCAGTCAAAATGAAAGTTGTTCTACTCCCATCATCTGTCACAAAAAAATTGAATATATTTAATTAAATATAAAATACATCATTACATCAAATATATTTTCATTAGTAAAATCAATATGATTTTGATTTTCTTTGAAACAGTTGCAATGTGTGCTTTGTTGATTCAGCCTCCCGGAACCATAGATAGTGCTGACAAGGTAGGTTGGCCAAAGTGATTTTACTATAAAATTTTCTGATATGCACAATCGTAGTTACACTTCAACTTCCTTTCGCCATCTTGGAAGAGGGCCTTCTTTGCTTGGATAGATTATATTCCTACTACAGGAGCTCCACTCCTTAACACAGGACCTACTCATAGTTATATCGCAAATGAATGGGTTCTATCACTACTCATTCATTCTAATAGTACAATTTCATTTCAATATTTTTGTAATTTTCATCAGTTCTATCAATCTAATCAGTCATTCTAATAATATATTCTATGTAATTTTGAATACTGTGTGTAATGAGTTGAGACCATTAGAGAACTAGAATAATGGCTTTTATTGACTTGAATAAACTGAAATAAAATAACAAACTTTATGATGATGTGGAATAACTTGAACAACTGATTTATGACATATGATTATCATATCACTGTGTATTTTACAAAATTTACAGCATGGCTACCGACTACCAGACGAGCAAAACGGTGGCGTGACATACATGTCGGTGCGATTCAGTGCAAGACTGCCTGTGATGACGTATCCTCTGGCATGTTTGCAGGCGCACCCGCCAACCGTGCTCAGAGTGAAGAATGAGAGTCTGGTGCTGAGTGAGTTCCTCGGTGACCTCATTAGACGAGTGCCGCTTATCTGCGGCCATCCGTTCGGAACGCAGACTGCGGTTGGTGTTGCTGTTCAACAGCTTGTCCATGATGCCATTGTAAGTTATTTATACATGGGGTTTTATTTATATAAAATGAATTAAATAAATGGGTTTTAAAGTTGTATTCTTCAGAATAGATGCAATTAGATTTGAAAAAATAGGGGGAAGTAATAATTATTTTATGGGAACAATGACAATTCATAGCTATGTCGTTGATTGATCTTCAATTCCATTGAATTGGAAATTCTTCTGAACTCTCCACAAATAATAGTAATTATAATAATACAAATTTCCATAAATATTTTGAATCAAGTTTTTGTTCACATATATACACATTCACTATTTACAAATTCCCAACTTGAAATATCAAAAACTCTGATTTGTCAGTTTAGAATTTATGACGTTGGGAATTTGATATATCTAATTATTTGAAAATATCAAATTGCTCTTGAAATGTTGTTAGATCCTAAAATAAATGATCATCTACAATCATGAATGAATAACTTTATATCACTATTAATAAGTATCCACTTTCTTAGGAAACTCTATTGAATTCAGTAGGTTATTCTTTTTCTCTTTTGTGAATTGAAAAATGAGATTTATCTTTGTGAATACATTTTGTGTTATCTCAAAGTACTTTCACAATTGGATGAGTATTTGTGTAATGAGCATTTTTTGAAAAGAATAATTTGAGTTCATAAAACGTACAAAGATTTACCAAGTACATAACTATTTTAAATAATCCATTTCACCGTTCTACTTGTAAAACTATTAACAATTATTCTTTTTTTTATTCTAGTTCGCAGAACAATCTCATTTCCTCTCCATTCCGGTGGATAGATTCTCAAAGATGAATATGAAATTTCTAGAAGAACCCAACGATGAACGCATTCTAGAAAGCTCCACAACTGTACAAAAACCAGTTTCATCATCCATGTCATCATCAAACATGTGTGGATCTAATGATACGAATGAAAATGAAGCTGAGAATACTCCAAAATACAAACCAATATTCACAAGTAAAAAGGTATGTTATTAAATTCAACAAATCAAGTTTTTTTTTAGATTTCCGCTCTCCAAACATCATATCCATTCACAACGATCCAAAAGTTTATTGGGCTGCTGTGAAGATTTGAGACATTCTTCCATCAAATGATTTCTCGGTATAGAGCATTCTATTTTTCAATCTACTTGTTCATTCAGCTTTTAAAATAAGTATCTTAGTTTGATATTTTTGTAAAAGAATTAAATCATATCATTTTTATGGTATTTTTAGCTTGAAAAGCATCCTAGCACTTCTACTCAAGTCAATTAATGCATTATTCACATCAAAGTTGAAGAATGTGTTACACCGCACGAAATTATAACATTCGGATTACCTTTAAAACTTCACAATAAATGTTCGAAATGATTTCCTTCACTAGTAGGCCTAATGCAGGTTCGAACACGTTTCATAACATTTGTTCAATACTGACGGTCGACCTGTACTTTTCCAATCCTGCACACTTCCAGTCTCACGAAATTAATCAATCAGGCGCGTTTTTGTGGTTATTAGACAGTGTAGAACTGGAAAATTTCAACTTCAAATCGTTTTTCACTCGTTTGCTAGATTTATATGCGAAATAACTTACAATAATAACTACACGTTCATCCTTTGAAAAAACCATAATGAACATACACAGACACTACAGTTTAAAATGAATACTAATTCAAGCAATAGTAATGTTGAATGGTGCATCCGGCTCAATAATGAGTACGCTAGTGTCCACTGTTATTTGGGGGGAGAAAATATCTCATACACAGAAAATATATCCCCTCAAACTCTGATGTGCGTCCTTTTTGAAACACCCGTTAGAAATACTGCTATAATTCCAATGCTTATATTTTTCATTTTGTTGTTTATTAAAGGAGATCACTGACCCACAAATGAGAAGTGAACTTGTACCGGGTTCATCCAACAGTGGCAGTGGCAATTCAATAAAAATTGATTCTACCAAGTTCACTCCGATATTTCTTCCTCGTAAGGCAGTGGTCAAATCTACACCGACAAGAGTTATACCACAAATTAGCAGCTCATCTGGACAAAGTCATCAACAGGTTAGTTGTATCAGTATTTATAAGTTTGCTCAAAACGTGATTAAAAGCAAGCAACTTGCAAACTTTTAGAATTGGTTACTATGCTATAATACACTAATTTCAAATTGCAAAGTTCTTGTGGAATGAGTATGATTATTGATAAAAGAACATAGATGAATAAATTGTGTTTAGTTGAGTTCTGGTCACCCATCCTTCAAGATCAGTTTCAAGTGTTCTAGAATTGACCTCATAATCACTAATCAACCCCTCTCATTAAACAACACACTACACTATACCCTATTCACGATCACTTGAAACAAAAAACAAACTTTTTGCGTATGTGCCAATCACAGCCCTTGTCTTGTCATTGAGCTTAAACAACATTGAATTAATTCAATAGTACTGAATTCTTGATTATTTTTAATAATCAAGAGCCACACTTGAAAATGGCTCTAAAGAGACAACAAGAGCTACAGCTGTTTGACTCTGGCCGACCGTCGGACCGTTTCACATGAAGGAAAACCGACTTTTACACGCGAACCCACGCAAAAAGTATGTTTATTTCGGCTCAGGTGATAGTGAATGGACATAGGTAAACAACACACTACACCAGTCTAAATTGACAAATAGTTACAAATAATTGACAAAATAGTGATAATTTTTATTTATTTTCGAAATATAATTTCAAAATAATTTACAAGGATTCACAATATTTATGGGTTTTTTTAATTTTTCAGCCTTGCAATGTTAAAGAGGACGCATCACTCCAACCTTTGAATGGACCGAAACTTGTGCCCACTTTCCAATCAATCGTCAGAGCACCGGCTTCAGTGTCAAATGTACCAAAGAATAACAGATTCACTCCACTTTTTCTACCAAGAACTGCAACACCCATCAAACCAGCGTTAAAGTCTACTCAACTAATAGTGCCTTCCCCACGAGTGCCTCAGATGAACAGCTGTCGACCGAACAACTATCCTCTCTTCATTCCCAAGCCGGTAAGATTTCTTTTATTTAACATCTTTACTTTCAAAATTGAAAATCTTACATTATTTCATCATAGAAATGTAGTAATAATTAATCATAGAAATGTAATAAATAGATTGTATGGTTTTATAACATTTGAAGGATTGCGTGATTGTTTTTAGGTGTGTATTAAGTGGTGGAATATTCAACACAAGAAGAAATCATTATCTTCACTTATTTTTCATAATATTGGTTTAAAGAAGTGTAATCATAGAAAATAAGAAAAGTAGGGTGTCCACAGGAAGGGAATTTCGGGAAAATCGGGAATTATACAGAAAGCTATGTATACAGAAAACAAGCTGGAATCAATTATACGTATATTTTGCAAATTGTGGGAATTTTGGTATTTTTTTTAACAGTGCTGTCATTTGATAAACTATAGCTATCATTTCAAAGAAAAAGTTAAATTTATCATTATCTTATTAGTAAAACATCATTTTAGGACCAAAGTTTATAGGATTTTTTTTATTTCAATGCCAGGGTTCTATTTTAGTAATGTTACTTACTGTATATGTATATCTTACTTGTACTTTTTAAAGTAATTCTAGTATGATTGGACACTTCTCTTCCCTCACCTCCTCATTCTTTTAACATATTCAACATTTCCATGGAAATCTTAACAAATCCTATGAATTTTTCTCAAAACCAGAACGTTGAGAAATTCTCATTTCTGCTTTCGCATGTTGTTGATTGTTGAGAGGCTCTCATCTCCACATTCAGATCTCTCATCTCTGCATTTTGTAAACAAAGTTTGGCTAGTACTCGTAAAAGCAGGAAACAGAAAGGTATTTAGGTTTATACAGCTAATTAGGTTCGTTCTAAATTTTTAAAACATTGTTATGCCCTAACTTTGATATATATTGTGATTTTCACAATTCTTAATTTATAATTCCAGATACTGTGATCTATAGTTTTCATTTGAATGTCCTTTTTTTAAAACTGATAATTATGTTTCAAAATGTATGTTTTTCAGGTGAACCACTCAACAGTCTCGAGTAGTTCCGACTTCCGTGGACATCACAGCTCTCCTACTCGCCCTTTTACTGTTTCCCAATCTACAGAGATGAATCCAGTGAAACATGTGGAGGCGGTAAGTTGAAACTATTAAAAAAAACTTATTTTTGTGTAGAAAATTATAAAACATTTACTTAGTTCTATCATACGCGAAACTTCCCTTGGTTAGAGTTTTCATAGAGATTTAAATACATGTGTAATGCATTCTGAAAGGTAGGACATCTTGATTCGTTGAATCTATATTGTAGAACAGGCTTCTGCTGAGACTTCTCTTTCTTGATAACAACAATAGTAGTTTATTTTATCCAGTTCGTTACTTACTTGTTCCATCTTCTACGCAGTCTGGTGACCGGTAAATCTTCAAATATCTTCCCTTGATGGGGTTCACGTCATTCGTGGTCCATAAGTCGTCCCACCAAAGGACTGTAGGTATGCTTCTGCACATACTCAGTTGTGGTTTAATATGGTCTTTTGATCAGATAGCGCTTGAGTGCTCTGGCAAACAATGTGTTGTCTTCAATGACCTTTTAAGTTTCTGGCAGTTTGTTGTAGAAATACTCCTGCATAGGCTGGTGAGTCCTTAAACTTAGTGAGGCGGTGCTTTGGCAGGTCCTTGTTATTTCTAGTAGAGTATTCATGTCTGTCTCTTCTCAGTGGAGGTTTTGTTTTCTCTGCTAATATTGTTGATTCCAGGATATATATAGAAGTTACTGTTAGTAGTTTGTGCTTTTTAAACAGCGGCTTGCAGTGTTCCATTGTACTCACTCCTAGTATCGTTCTCAGAGCTCTTTTCTGTATGACAAGGACTTTGGCAAGGTGTATTTGTGGTGCTAAACCCCATGCAACAATACTGTATCTCAAGTGAGAGACAAATAAGGCGTGGTATCCCATGAATGCTGTTTTCTCCCCCAGTATGATCTTCAGTCTTCGTATTACATATACTGCAGACGACAATTTCTTACAAAGTTTTTCAACAGTGATGCCAATAAATTGTGTATGGGTGGCTGTGGTGATTTGATCATTTGTGATTGGTTTGAGTTATTTGTTGTTGGTTTAAATTTTATATGCACTGTCTTCTGTTTGTTTATTCTTAGAGTAAGTTTATTGCAGGTATGGGTTGCATTTATTAGACTGTGAATTGGTTCCTGATTTTTGTGTGGTACAAGTATTGTAGTGTCATCCGCAAATGATATGCAATTTCTTCCATCATCAATTTCACTAGGAAGGTTATTTACATACACTAGGAAAAGCAGAGGTCCCAGTATTGACCCCTGGGGTAAGCCTCTGTTAACAGCTCGGAAGAGGATCTATATTGTCGGGTGTTTGTTTGCTTATTGTGTTCAATTTCAACTTATTGCTTCCGGTCAGACAAATAGTCCTCCAACCACTGTAGCGCTTTGCCCTCTGTTTTGATCTTTTTCAGTTTTTGTTTAAGGGTTTCCCAGCTCAGTGTGTCGAAAGATTTTTGCAGGTCAATAAATAAACCGGATACTGTTTGTTTATCTTCACATAGCCGTTGATGTGCTGCGACCCCTTCTGAAGCCATGTTGATGCACCGATATTACTTTGTTGGTTTCCAGGTATTCAATCAACTGGTCATAGACAGCCCGTTCTATAATTTTAGATATTGTTGGAAGATTGGCAGATTTCGTTATAAATTTGCCTTCGCAAAGCATGTTGGCTGTATGAGAAGACTGTCGAACTTGCTTTTTTTCAATACAAATGCCAAAGGTATCTCAGAAATGAGTTCCTTGGTGCTTAGGAACTCCAGGGAATACTAGGAGCTCTAAGCCAAGCTTCTAGAGCTTGGAGCTAACCAACTCATAATAGTCCTTTAAGACAACACACAAAACTCCAACAAAGGTTCTGCCCTGATAGGATCGCAATGTCGCACCGTAGGTACAGTCTACCCATTTATGAAAGCATTGAATACAGATATAGTCTGTCCAAGCAAAGAAGACACTCTCGCAAGATAGGAAAATGACTACAGCTTGGTTAATATTTGTTCAAGAATTATAAATGTGGTCTTAATAGTAGATTAAATTGTTTCCCACAATTTGGGAACTAATTTATAATTTTTGAACCAATATTGACCGAGATTGAGTCATTTTCCCATCTTGCCAGGGGGTCTTCTTTGCTTGGACAGACTATAGAAATTATGAAAGTAGAAAGTGTTCTGATGTAAGTTAATATCTTGATTACATATCATCTCCTTAAATCTAATAGAATCTAATAGGCATATATTATTTACCAAATAGCAGTTACAGATATTATAAGGCAGGTTGCACCTAGCGAGATCAATTTGGGATCAACTCTATACTTACTAGGTTCGATTCCAGATAGTTGATCTCGGCTTTTGCGATCCAACATAGTTAGACAGTAGAAAAATTACTTTTTTCAAACAAAATCGTTTCAAATATGTTTGAATTGTTTATGATTGATTATTTCAACTATTTTGATCTCGGTTGGTGCAACCCAAGATATTTCTTCCAAAATAGCAATACAGTATTAAATTATTCTGTTCACAGAATAATAGAAAGCGAAGTCGCCCTCAAGTACAAACCCACATTGACATTCCGATGCTGGCTCAATCTCCAGAAGGCCTTACTCGTGTCAATACGACCACACTTATTGCTTATCTCAGAAGTCAGGGCATCAATTGCAGAGTCAAGGACAAAAAAGGAGAATTGGTTGCTAAAGTCATGGCTTTTTTGAACAAAGATAAGGAAAATCAGTCTTAGATGAAGATATCAGAATCAGCAGATCAAGTACAGAATTAACAAATCATAACTTAATCAGTAGGCAGCTTTAATAACTTTGTACCTGTATTTTACTGTACCAATCTACAGTAATTATAATCAATTGATGGCTGTTAATATTTGGTAAAAACTGAAAGGATATTATATAAAGACTATAAAAAATGTCAGCAAAAATAAAACTTAGATTTTTTATATTCCATGATTTTTTTAATGAAGTAACTTTGATTTCAAATTGTTGTGTTCTAGAACACAGAAAAAAATTATTGAAATAACAAAGTCAAAATATTGAGTACTTAATGTTCTTAGATTATAAAATAGTTCCTGAATATCATTTTCATGTTCATTGGTATTTTCATGATCATTCTTCAAGTGTTCAATTTTGATATCATAAAATTGTTATCACTTTCATAATATTTCGAAATAGACCATTGTGATAGCGTACGGATTTGTCTCATCATTTTCCTGTTCTGTTTTCATTTTTCAAAGGATGTGTTACCTCACTCTCCAAGTAAAAAATCTATTCAATTTTCGATGAAAATTGAATATTGTTACTTCAATACGATGTAATGAAATAACTTTCTATTGAATAAAGAGACAATATATTGCTAAACCACAGATTCATTCAAAGAGTTTATCGAGTTACCAGTTTAGGTTGCTATACCATTTTCTTGTAAACTAAATTCAAAGTAAAAATTAGCAGTATTCACGCAAAAAGTGAAATAATTACTGCACAGTTGAAATTTTTTCTCAATATTCACCCATCACAGATGGATATAGGTATAGACTTTTTCAATTATATTGAAAATATTATTATAGGATTGAAAATAGAATATGAAACGATGGGTTAGGAATTACTTGGGCTGTTTTCCCCTCTATAGTTGAGGAGTTTTTCAACTGACTTGATTTAGGCTCAACTAACTTGATTAGTTAGAATAAAACCAAGCAATACACAGCTATTTTGTCAACAATACTATCTTTGATGGCTATTATTATATTTATTTAATTAACGATCATGATAATTGAATCATTCTAACACCAAATCCAGCCAAAAAATGATTTGTTGGATATTTATAATGGTGTACTCCAATATTACTGAGTAATAGACACACTTTATTTACGGTACAGTAGTTCATTTCTTTCAATATATAACTGATTTATTTCAAATGCTTTTCGCGCAGCAATAATAGAACTAGGAAAAATATCGCGTCACACAAATCGATTTTATTTATTCACTTCAGCTTTATGGAATGAATAGATTTGTTGATAAATCTTGTACTTGGTAAGAAATGTTCGGAATCATTCCTTCAATTTTATTTCACCAGCATGGGGATCCTGTAACAAATTGAAAATTAGATTATTCAATAAATTGTATGATGTATAACTAAGATTTCATTTATCTTTTATAAACAGTAGAACTCCGAAAAAGCAAAACCTGCAATCATAAGATAGTTTAAAATCTTCAGTATATCCCTAATGATTCCTGCATGCAAATAAATGAGGAAGTATAACGTTTGTGTTTACATACTTGTGGGCACATTCATATCACATCGCAAAATACAATACAGTATTTAACAATAATTGTGAGGTACCGTTTTAAGTACGAGGATGTATATGTATAATGCTTGTTCTGATTCAAAATATTTGTGTTAGTGTGCAAATCTGATTTCTACTTAGTCAGATACTTAATCTATTGGGCTGAGGCCGCACTGCCGGTGGGTAGAGCCTGGAGGGTGGAGGGTAGTTGGTAAATCTATAGAACATACACACCATCCACAGTAATACATTGTATGAATGATATGTGTTCAGCCGCCATCTTGAAATTCTTAAATATGGACAACATAACCTCAAAAAACAGAATGACGTCATACCATTCATATGATGTATTACTGTGGATGGTGTGTATGTTCTATAGATTTACCAACTACCCTCCACCCTCCAGGCTCTACCCACCGGCAGTGCGGCCTCAGCCTTGGAGATGAATATTATTGGCCAATCGCACAGAAATCAAACTAAAATTCAATCGCTCTAGACTTATTTTGGTAATGCAAAGGGAGTTCAATTGCAATTACGTCATTTCTAGTTGGTGAAATTTGTTGAGATTTCGTGTAATTGTTGATTTTCCAAAGGTACTTTTGACTATCCTACTTACCATGTGTGGCTACTCTTTTCCTGAAGAGACTCTTCCAGAACTCTCATCCTAGTCTCTTGTCTAATTCTTTGATGACTGAGATTTTGATGATTTTTCTCCAACGTCTTGATGCGTGCTTGCATACTGTCCAAGTCCAATTCTTTATTTTGAAACATCAAATGTAGTTCTTTCAATGATAGCCTAGCACCATCTGAACTGACTCTGTTCTGCAATTAGAAAAAATCATTCTTTCTCTCTTCAAGATTAATTATTTTGCAACTTACACGTTACAATAATTCATTAGTAATGCCCTGTAATTGCAGCAAAACTATATTTAGCTTCAGTTCTTATCTTCAGCTCAACTCTCCAATAATATTTAACACTAAGCATTCAATTTCTACGTTGTAGTATAGTCTGTCCAAGCAAAGAAGACCGTCTGGCAAGATGGGTGAATGACTCCAGCTTGGTCAATGTTTGCTCAAATATTATCAATTTGATCTCAAATTGTAGGAAACAATTTGATCTTCTATGAAGACTACATTTATAAGAACAAATATTGACCAAGCTGGAGTCATTTTCCCATCCTGCCGGCGGGTTTTCTTTGCTTGGACAGACTATACTCATTCTAAAGTTTGTCATAATCTGATCACTGAGGTAGGGTATTTACTTTATAACAATACGTATCATAGCCTACTTTAGTACTGGAACTTTTTCAAAGTAGTCCATTGTTTAGTTGTAGAATTGTTATAAGGTTATCATTCCAAGTAACAGAATATGATAAAATATTATCAATATGAGTTTTAAGGGATAAGTACCTCAAACTCGGCGGTACAAGAAAGATCTTACTTCTTACTTACTGATTGTCAGAATAGTTGAAATAAGGAAACAAGGCTAATCAGGTATCGATGTCCCTGGACTGTATGAGATGAAAAGCATTAGCTATGGAACTTACCAGGTCAGTCGCATTCGACGCGTTGAATTTTTGAAATTTTGTTCGATCTGCAGAAGCATCTAAGTGAGCTGCTTGCAAACTCTCCACATTTTTCTTCAATTCCTGAATAATGAAATCAAAACGATTACAATCTATTCTCTCAAGTTCACTTTTATTCATAAAAAATCATTTTGTAGGTTTTCCAAATAAGTCATTTTCTAATGACATACTGGAGTCGATTCTACATGTCTGCTTGTGGTGATTTTTATTCACTTATTGGTACACATTCAGGGAGTGTAATAATGAAACATTACAATGTAGATAAATAAGAGTGAATCAATTTCACATTGTTATGTAATTCCGATCAGATAAATTTTCATGGACCAACATATCCTCTTCTAATTAGTCAAAATTTCAGAGATTCAGAGAAACTGTTTGAAAGGAAACATTGATGTACGCTATAGCTCCAATTTTACGGATGTCATTATTTGTTAAGAAATTAATCGGAATGGTGTCATCCAGCCTAATGTGACATCATCATCATCATTATTATTATTACACTTCATTATTGTTTAATTGCATCACATTTGTTATTTCTAAAAATGTTATCAAAATTAATGATCACATTGATCTAGTGAATATGCTCACACACAAAGCTATCAATTTTTATCGTTTGTCAATAATTGAATTTTTGTAAACATCCCTTTACTTAACTCCTAAATAAACGAATAGAAGGTTATCTAATTGAGCATTATTTTACAATAACAAGCACACATAATTTAGTATTTTTCTAGTATGAAATTGTTAGTAATGGCTATATAGTACAATTTATGTTCAACAAACAATACATAGTAGCACCCTTACCTCTTTCATATTTGTGCGTTCCTTATTCTCTTGGAATATTTCTCAGTTTTTGATAAATGTGAAGTACCTTTCAACCGGTACTTTCTCATTTTATTTTTATTCTGGAAATTGGATTACCGTAATCCCAGGCGATTTTCCATAGAAAATAGAAAATATTGGTCTTGAATTATCGTAAGGTACGTAGGCTACTTGGAAAAACTAGCTATAATGCTAAATGGAAGTAGCTCTTGATGTGTTGCATTGTCTATAATCAATTCAATAGCTCTTTTAAAATGAGTTATAAGCTCTGTAACTATTCTCCTTCCATTAAATTTTACTAAAAAACATTCCTCATTTGTATGAGGAAATGAAGATTTTTTGTAACAGCCCTTGTCAGAATTAGGATCTTCTAGAATCAGTTGTCAAACACAAGCATGTACAATAGCGGACCATCACAATTATATAAAATTGATATTATTTACATTATTATCAGTTCAATTTACAATCTTCTCAATTGCATAAATTCCAAGCCATAAGCAGACAATAAAATTCTTCCAAATGCTACCAATTGTAGGCTATCATTCATAAATTCTTATTACTATTCATGTACGAATATCTCAAGACTCAATTATTCTTTCATAATCTTAAATACCACCATAATGAATAAAATGGAGTCATACAGCGTACATCAATGTAGATGCTTTTAATGTTTTCTTTTTATTCACCTTTACATGAAGTGAATAAAACTCAAGTAATTGATTGTTCTTTAACTCCTCACTCAATGCTCTTCTAAAACCTAAAGTTATAAATAGAAAATAAGCCTAATTAACCATCATTCAATAGGAAATAGTCCAAGTACTGTTTAAGACATTTTTTTTCATAGAATAAAACCTCACTGAAATGAAATGCGCAGTGTATGTTCTTTAATCAACTAAATTCTTATATGAAAAATTATTAGATGTTAAGTACCTTATCCAAAATAGAAGAAACAAAAACTATATACCAATTTTATTGTTAATCAAGAATTTTATTTACCAAACTTGAGTCAAGCTACAATAGACGAAATACATTCTAATAAAAGTAATTTTGATATGATTCTTTGCATGGAAGCTATGCCAGTTGATTCATCCAATTCAAGGTATCATCATTTTATTATCTTTCTGGAAACTTGATATCAAGTGGATGTTCTGGGGCCAAGGCAAGAACGGGCGTAATAAGTGCGGCTCAGTTTGTTTATGCTGAATGTTGAGGTAAGAAGAGATGTTTTTCTTTACCTTCTCGATGGCATGCTCGCGTTCCATCAGAATGCTGCTCAGCTCTTCTACATGTTTTTCATGTGTGGAGTCCTTACTCCTCAACAGCCCGATCAGTTCGTCTCTTATTTTGAGAACATCGGTTTGTAGTTTGACAATGTGATCGCGTTGCTCCAGTTCAGCGTTCCTGTCGGCGAGCATCTTTTGTAGTTCAAGATTGTTGTTGGCTAGCTCGTCCACATGCCTCTGCAGGTCGATTATCTGGAACAGCCAAACGATAGAATTTAGAAGAAAATAGAACATTTAACTCATAGGAATCGAACGCATTAGAGTCTACTGTTCAATTTCTGAGGATACACAGGATTATATTTGTATCAAATGAAATAATCGGATTGAAAGGTTTTGTGTCATTGAAAATTAAGGTACGGTAAGTTTTAATTCTAAATAGTAGACGCCAACGGAACTGGCGGTTGGTGAATTACTGTTATAGTCTGACAAGCAGAGAAGAACCTCTGACAAGATGGGAAAATGACTCCAGCTTGGTCAATATCTGTTCAAGAATTATAAATGTGGTCTTAAGAGTAGATCGAATTGTTTCCTACAATTTGAGATCAAAATTATAATTTTTGAACCAATATTAACCGAGCTTGAGTCATTTACCCATCTTGCCAGAGGGTCTTCTCTGCTTGGACAGACTATATCAATGCTCAGCACTATCATGACAGTCTGAAGCAATCCACAAGAGCGAAAGGGTCCGGCTGAAGTCACCTTGATTGTCTCTCGCAAACCGCTCGTTGAATGTCCTGACAGAGCTGAGCATTAATAACAGTCATTAGCCACAGTCAGTTGGCGTCTTCTATGCATGTATCTATATATCTTCGATTTTACCTTGTGTATCTTTTTGAAAGCAAATTACGGCTTTATGGATACTATTTAACTGCTTCTACTATCAACTGCAGATTGATAAGGCGGGTATTACACAATAATAGTTCTATGACATATTTCTATTATCAAACATCTGTGATGATGAAATATTACTGTGTAATGAACCAAATATTATAAATGATCATATTCTATGTCATATGTTCTCCTATAGAGAACATGTTATAATATCTTTGATAAGGCCGCTATTACACAATAATAGTTCTATGTCATACATCTATTATCAAAGATATTATAATATGTTCTCTATAGGAGAACATAAGACATAGAATATGATCATTTATAATATTTCATCATCACAGATGTTTGATAATAGAAATATGTCATAGAACTATTATCGTGTAATAGCGGCCTAAGGTAGAATTAATCAAAAATGAAAAATAGAAGATTAACTGAAACCTAAAAATAATAATCAAACACTTGTTTCATGTGTGAGAAACACCTTGCAGAAGTTTTCCAAAAAAAATCACCAACTTAGTGTAATTTCTGGTGATTTAGTTGGACTTCATGATGAAAAATTTTGCCCTAATAAAATGACGATTCTTTATTTCTTTAGTATAATAATTGTTTTGCTGCGATGGGACTCCATGATGAAAAATAGCTATAAAAAATATTATGGTTCTATTTGAGCACTGAACTGTGGTTTCACCATTTGCGAGACAAGAAACCGCGGTCCAAAACTTCAATAGGATTGGGCGTGATTTTTTAAAAATTATCAACTTATATATTATAGTCTTTTTAAGTAAAAAAGACATCCTGGCAAGATGGGAAAAGCCTCTAGCTCGGTCAATATTGGTTCAAAAATTACAAATGTGTTCCCTAGTTTCAGATCAGAATGTTTGCTACAATTTGAGATCCAAGTTATATTTTTTGAACCAATATATTGACCAAGCTGGAGTCATTTTCCCATCTTGTCAGAATGTCTTCTTTGCTTGGACAGACTATTGGTTCCATCCTTCAAATCTCTTTGTTGGTGAACCAAGGTGATGGATGATAATAATTTCATATTTTCAAATGTCTATTAAAAGCTTTTCTTACCTGGGCAGCCATGTTAGCTCTTTCTGGAGCACCAGCTTGACACTGTTCAAGGGACATCTTGTTTTTAAGCTTGCTGATATCTCTGAAAATTCAATTATAATATTGATACAGTTTGATTCATTTTTAGAGTAGGCTAATTGCTATTTATTTATCCTGAAAATAAGTGCTCTCCTATGAGCGTACACACAGATTAAGATCTTGATTGATCACGAGATATCCCAAGATCTTGAGATTGTTCAATTGATCTTGGAGATTACTCCCAAAAAATGTCTCTTAGTGACAGGTTCTCATTCTGGGCTGTTTGTTGGTGATTTTAGATTTTAGATTTGAGTAATTGAAACTTCACTCACCTGCCGCTCTTTCTCTCAAGAAGAAGGCTTTTAATCTGCTCTTGTAATTGCAATATTTGCTCGTCGCGAAGAGCGAGATCGGTTCTCAGTTGCTGTTCTATTTCGACCGTCTCTTTTTCCATATTGTGCACCTGAAACACCAATCATCGCTAAAACAGATGCCAAAAATAAAGGCAGTTGGCGAGTAACTGTTATTAATGCTCAGCTCTGTCAGGACAGTCTGAAGCTGCCTTCGAGAGCGAATTCTTATAGCTGGGAACGATTTGTTTCAATAAAGGCCTACTTACTCTTGCAACTACTACAATTTACTCTAAATCTAATGAAATGTTCCATTTCTCAGACATAAGAAATAAATAAATTCCAGTTTGGATTGCATCGATCGTCGTTATACGAAAGCACAGGAACCCTCTACAGTCAATCTCAATATTTCAAATATCACCATATCCGCTACATTTTCTTAATAGATAACGTAAAAAAACCACTTTTATTCCACTGTAAATATAGTAAATCACTTACTCTTTTGGCATAGTGAAGTGGGATGCATTTCACCTCTGAAGAGGAGCTTCATCGGCTAATGAAGCACCTCCTCTTCAGGAGTAAATGAAATGCATTCACTTCACTTCACTAAGTGATTTACTAAATTTACAAGTCGTTTTTTACTATAAAAGTGTTAATGAGTATTTCGTCATGGAAAACAACATCGAGATATTGGTTATCACTCTATATGTGACTAGTTTATCTAGCAGTATAGCAAGCATTGAAGTTCAATCGTACCTTCTCATTCTTGCTCTGTAAATTCTCAATTTTCCCTCTGAGCATGGCGATCTCGTCAAGTGCCCCCTGTTTGATCACTTTGCATGCGTCAAGCTCAGTTCTCATCATTTGCTTGTCATCCTCAACTGTCCTCTTGAAGTCTTCGTCTGAAAAGGTTCAGTCTCAAGTGAACTACAACCTTATGATGACTCATAAATTTAGTTTGATTGTACAGTACAGCTTGACGTTACTTTCAAGAAGTTTAATACTTGAAAAAATCTCAAATACGGTACTTAGAATAAATTACAACCAAATACGCACATATCCTTCATCTATGCGGAATCTACAAGCAATTTTTCATCTCCAGCAAACGCAAAACAGCATTTTCATATCTCTTGCTCAGTCATGCTAAAGAGTTTTAAATTTATTAATTTTTTAAAGTTATGTGTAATAAATATCTCAATAATATTTTTCCATGGTCAATTATTTCTTAACATTACCCTCAAGTACAGCCGCTCTATTTACTGTACTATAGAATGCAATGAATGGAATGAATGCAATTATAAGTCTAGAATTACAGGTGTTAGTGTGTGATGATTTTCGGCTCTAAATTTTTTAATTAATTTTTCTATTTTAATAAAAGTTTGGAACTATTCTGTGTTTTTCGGATTAACCCTTCAAAATTTTTCAATTATTACCACTTTCAGATCATTTCTTTGAGTGAGAAACCTTCGGCTGAAAAATAAATTTGGACTTGAAGCCTCAAATTTTGGACTATATTTGAATGAAAATTGTGTTTTGAAATACCAAGGGCTATGCCTGTTCTTTCTTGCCAATGTGTTTTCGCCAATAGATTAATAAATAAATAAATATGTCAAGTGATGAAGATTCATTCAAGGAGAAAATTTCTAGAATACAATAATAATCAATCAATGAGGAATAATACACAAATTATATAAAAACATTTCATTATTAATTTTTTGGAGATGAAAAATTGTGGTTAACGTTATCACTTGAACGCTAAAAATACTTTGTTCTGTATTCCCTATATTCGCTGTAATACTTTTTAAAGAAGTATTATAGATGCATGATTGTAACCATTGAGCTTTAATTTTTTTGTAAATACGAGTATATTCAAGTTGAATAAAACTTATTCAGTGCACACAACATCAACTTACATTCTTTGCTCTTTGCTTTCATCTCCTTCTTGGCCTCTTCTATGAGCTGACTCAGGTCTCTACATTTCATTTCTGTTTCATGCAATTTGTAGGACGTTTGCTGTTGCTCAGCTAAGAATCTTTTCCTATAAAACATCCCAATATTAATTAGCCCACATATCATTGAATGTAAGAACTCGAACTGTTTTGAAACTTGCAATAGTAATGTCGTGGAGAGTACCTATTGAGAAAGATTTAGATTTAACAGTAAACTATTCATTTTAAATTTTAGAAGTTCTGAAAAATTTTAAGAGTCTACCTACTCAATATTTTATAGAAGATGAAAGATTATATAAATTTGGAAAACAATCTAGGCCTACATGAATAGAATTTTACTAAAAATTGTATAAATAAATAAAGTACGGTACGGTAGTTGAACTTTTTCAAAGTACAATTCAGATGTATCAGCAAATATTATAATGGATATTTGTGCTTAAACTTTTCTAATCCCTTCTTCCTTTCTCTCTTATCCTCATAAAAATTTGTTGCCGTTTAATGTGAGAATTTGGTTGATGACCAACGAATACATATTCAAAATGTGATTTTTTACCCTGCATAAAAAATGTAGCTGTTATAGGTTGGATTAGGACAATCATTAATGAAAAATATAAACTGTATTTCGATTTCATGTTATGACAGCAATTAATCAAAGTTTGACAAACTGACTGTATTCCTTACCTCAATTCTCAATAAGGGATAAGCCTACACAAACCCTTCTCCCACAAACATCAGATCACATACAAGGTATCAAAAATAGACATGTTCGTATCCAGATCTGAAGTTCTCCATAAAATATTAAAAACAAGAAACCTATCAGAAACTAACCCTTTATTGGCTTCTTCACTGAGTTTTCCTCTGAGAAATAAAATTTCGCTTCGCATGTTTCTCATCTCATCGGAATCTTCAATCATTCTGACAAGCTTCATGTGCTGTTCCTCCTCACTTTTCTGTAACCTATTTAATGCAGAAAATTAATATAAGAAGTCTTTAGTGAGATAACCAAGCCAATGAAAATCAAGCAGAATGAAACCAGCTACTAGGCTACATGAATGTTGGAAATACTGGACAAGTTGAGGAAAATGTCAATATTATTTATATAGGTTTGGAACTCACTCTTTCTTCAAAATAGAATTTTCATGCGAAAGCCTTTCACAGGTCGTACTGATCTCCTTGAGCTCTTTCTCAATATTGCTCTTCTGCTTCAAGTTTGTTTCTAGATTTTTAAATTTTTGAACCCGTTCTTTTTCCTTATCTTCTAAACTTTTACTTTTCTTCTCAGCTTCTTTGAGCTTATCTTTCTGTGAAAGTAACAAGTATTTCAAATAGGATATTGATAATTCAATGAGACTGGCATTTCAATATATCAAGTGCAATTTCAAGAATGATGATACTTTGAAAATTTGAACAGTCTTTATTGTCTGCGTCGAATTACGTAGGGACATTATCTCCAAGGTCAATATAGTCCTATCTCGTTTATATTCAATCAACTAAACTTATATGTGTGTCATCCACAATTTGAAAACACAAAAATTATTTACCAATTTTTCATTATTAGCTTTTTCTTCCTCGAATCTTTTGGTGTATATCTTCATTTTATCAATAAATTCCTGATTCTCTGCTTCCAAAAGGCCAATTTTATTCGAATCATTGCTATGTGTTAGCTCAAAATTTGCATGCAACTTTTTATTAGTAATTTTCTCAGCCTGGAATTGCTCATACAGGTCAGAAACCTTTTTTATCAACTTCTGGAGAACTTCTTGGTAGACAAGTTCTTCAGCCTGTGACTCTTTACCTGGAAAAGACAATGTTTCTGTATGCATGTTCAAATAATAATTCAGCTGAAAATATTGTTGATCATTTTAAAGATGTTCATTTTCCTCATCTTGATGATACTTTCAAGTAGTTGTAGCATTTTCTTTTGTCAACAATACCTTTTTCAAATCAAATCAAATTCGTTTATTCATAAATAATTACATATTTACAAAAAATATCAGTGTTACAGGTAGTATATGAATATTCTCCCTGCATGGATGATTAGTCCGTGTGCAGGGAGGAGTCGCATTAATAGGCAGACAATAAGCAAACACTATAGTTAAAATGAATAAAAAAAAAATAAAATAAAATCATTCATAACAATAATAGATTAATAAAATATTCCAAAAAATATTATAATGTAAGGTGAGGAAAAGACAGATTCGACTCGACGGCGTTTTTAGGGATATAAAATGGCTTCATTGAATGTTAACATTAATAACAATAATTATTGCTTGAAGTTTTCAGTACTATTGATGTGAATTGAACTAATCATCTATATGGTGAATGTAAGAGAGCCTCCGCAGCATCTGAACCAATGCAGAGCAGCCACCCACATTTATAAAATCAGATATAACACCCTCCTACAGTAACCTTTTTTGAAAAAAAGTTGATTCTTCTATTTAAAGTTAATTTAGTTGCTTATTTTATTCTTGGAAAAAATTAGGACTATAGGCTACTTGTATAGCAAGTCATTTTCAATAATTTGGTTCAGACTTTGTCTAATCCAAATTTTCATTTATAGTTTCATACTGATCTCATGATTGGCAAATGTTTTCTATGAAACTTTATACCAACAAATGATGTAATGGTAATTTAACCACTCAGAGAATTTTCAATAAGAACGTATTTTGCTAATTCATGAATATCAAATTATCAATATAAAAATCATATCCTTAAAATCATGTTTATATGGAGATGAAATTTGAAAATAATAATAGGCATTTACTCATGTTGGTAGCTTAAGATTCCATTGAATCTTAGAATCATACTTATTTCAGAATAAGTATGCTTTAACAAATAAATAATCATCATTTACATATTTAATTAATATTAAGTGTATTATATAAAACTCTCTCTTTGCACCAACCTGTATCATACTCAAAAGTTGACTTGTAGTTAGAAAAGTATTCATCAAGTTGAGAAGGGTTCAGCCTTTTTTCACTTACTGCATTTGAAAGCCAAATCAAAAACTCAGTTCTGGTCTCAGGAGTCTTATGTTCAGTATTATCGAAATCTTCCAAAGCAGGTTCTGAATATGGAAATGAAATATTATTTATTATTGTTCATCAATAGGCTCTAGTGTTATTGTAATTGGTGTTATTGCATTCTTCTTTATAAAAGAGGAAGTTGAAGAGGAAAGGAGAGGGAACTCAAGGATTCCTTTGGTTAAGAGAGCAAAGAACCAAAAATAATTGGTCGATACTGAATATTGGACCAGACTTTATGGCCTCTTATTACTTTCATATTTGTTGGAATAGAAAATATTAATCACTCATTTGCTCTTCAAGCAATCCAAAAAGGATCCTTAATTCAATCCAACTTCAATTTAAACAAAGTAAAAAATGGTTAAGGTACAGGATTAGCTCCAATATTGTCAACACAAATCATAAGAGGCTTATCAGTTATTTATAAACTGGATTTTCCAATGAAAATTGATCAGGTTTAATAATCTTCCAATTTTTCTAATTTAAGCAGCTTCTCAATCCCAGTTGACCACAACCTATTTACTATTTTTTATGGGCCAATCCATTTTTTGGGAGGATAATTTGAGTCCTGTCCCGGCTTCCTGGGAGATACTTTCAATTCATCTCTCATAATAGCCTCTAAATTTTCCTAACTGCCTCTAAAGTACAGAGCCACGTTCCTAGAATCATGTGGGCCTCACCCTCAATAATGCTATAACTAATAATAATTGTGTATTAATGATGCTACCAATAAATGTACCTTCATTCTCTAATTTGGATCCAGTCTCCCCACCAGCTTTTTTCGCCGCCAAAATAACATCAAGATCTGCACTTTTTCTTATTGGGGAACTCTGTGAGGGCTTCATCCTGCTTATGTGTTTTTCACTCTCATTATCATTTCTCTAAAATAAATCATATTAGTACAAGGTTTTTATTGTTATTGCAATCTTCATTCATCGAAAACTCCAATTCTCTTCTAGGCCTACTCAGGAGAATCTACAAGTTAATTTCTACCTTATTGAAAATTTTTCTCATCTTCTCCTATTCATGTCAAAGTTCAAAATTTAATTTCTACCATAGTAGATTGGAACTTCCTTCAAATTCCCTCATAACAAAATCTAGAAGTTAATTTTTACCTTTGTGAATTGCAACTTTAAAGTTTTTCCTACTTATAAAATCCAACAAATCTATCAAAACAAAATCTATTTCTGAATTTAATTGCGTTATTGAATCGCAATTTTTTTCAATTATCTCCTACTCATAAGAATAACTAAAAGTAGATTTCTACCTTAGTGTTCTCTCCTACTCACTAAAAAATCTAAAAGCTTATTTTCATCCTAGTGGATTGCAACTTTCTTTCAAGTTCTACCAAAGCGAATTTCCACCTTTATGGATTGAATCGTTCTTCTAATTATTGTTTTCTACTCATAACAATATCAACTTTGTTACATGAATGGACAAGATATTGTCAAACCACAGATTTTTATTGTCAATCGCATCTGAAACCAATATTCCGATTTTCTAATAAATCAGTGGTTTGTCAATTTCTTTGATTGAATACGGATAACTACCACAATATCACCTTCACAACTACTCAACAAGTAAAAATCTACCTTGCTTGAGTTGATTTGATGCTTGAGCAAGGCCGAGCTCCCTCCAGGACCCACAGACGACTGGCGTTGTCTTCTGTTTGACGTGGGAGTTGTTTTTCGGTCGGCCACTGGCACTGTTCGACAAGAGTGAGACACCTTGCTGGCTGGCTGCTGTATGATACCCAGGTTGCTTCTCTGGGATCGCACTGGTTTCGGTATTTTCGAGTTGGATGCCTGCTTCAGACTGGGTTTCAGACTAGAATTCGATGCCTTATCTGAACAAGTTTACAAGTGGCATTTATGAGTTTATTAATTTATTTATCTATTAATCATATATAACAAACATACATAGTGAGAGAAAGCACAGAAATAGTCCTTGGTGTTTCTAAGTCAATTTTGATCAAAATATAATCCAAATGTTTAGGTTAAGCTCAAATTTCCTCTGCCAAAGTAGTTTTACAGACCATTTGGGAGTAATAACTGAACAATTTGATAATTTAGATTCACTATACCCAATCTACACTTAATTCAACAGATTGTGATACAAAATACAATCATGTATGCTTATCCTCTAATCACAGATTTATAGTAACAAATTCAACCTTTCAGATTTTACTTTTTATACCGTACTTGAATTATGCTTTATATAATCATTTTAAATTAATGGTCACAGTTTTTTGTTAGAGAAAAATTATGCAAGTATCGTGCAAATAGTGGTAACACTTGAAAAATTCCATTTTCTAAAATCATTTGGTGAATGAAGCTTAGGTAAAAAAATATGCAAATGGCTTTCGTTGTGGGGAGCTATCCATATGGGTAGGTTCCACTCGCCTTGGTTACACTCTGGTCACCAATCCGAAAGCAGTCCATAATATTTGTGACTTGACATAACTATGTACACGATTGTATGTTGCATCCTTGTAGGAAGTCTTATTTTCTATAATAAAACTCTTCCTATTTCACTTAATAAACTTTTTGTTTATTTCCTATGACATGTTTACTCATTGAGCTCATTTATTGAACTGATAATTATTTCTAATACAGTTTGTTGATTCACTTATTAACACATGAGTTAAACATAGACATGTGAGTTTAGAGTATGACCAAATTGAAAGTTCAATCAGACCTGAACATTCACTGATTAAAATTAACTTTTCCTACATCCTTGTATTACTATCTGTAATATATTTGACCAATAGAGTGCAAAGTATCATAGTGTATAATATAATCATAATTTTATAATACTTTCATGAGTTTTCTTAATAAGGATCCATGTGCCAATTGTCTTTTACTATAATAATTTAAATAAACTTCTACAACCACCCATATCATACTGTATAGCGTATGGTAGTTGAAATATTATCTATGGTATGCAAATGAAAAATTTCATAATTTTTTCGGCACTCTTCCAGTTTAGGTTTTGAAATTCAAAATACCTAGTGAACAAATATATTGTACTTACTTGGTCTGCTTGTATGAGAATCAGGCTGACACGAATCATTTGAAACATTTGTCATCTCTTCTTTTTTATCCGTGTTGCAATGTGGATCAGGGCTGTTGGTCTCTAATTTTTCTCTGTTATTGCCGTCTTTTATTTGATCTTCAGTTTGGCCTTGAATCGCCTTCAATCTCCTATCAATATCTTCATCAAGATCCTTTAGGAAAAACTGTAAAATTCAAGAGTCTGTAGTTTATTAAAACTGTCTGTACATAAAATTGCGTTATAAAAAGCTAAATCCAATTTCAAAATTGTGCTTTTATAAAAAAACTAAAGCCTTGCATCAATACCAGTGGTTTTGTACATAAAATTGCGTTATAAAAAGCTAAATCCAATTTCAAAATTGTGCTTTTATCAAAAAACTAAAGCCTTGCATCAATACCAGTGGTTTCAAATACATATTCCTATACTTTCAAATACTGTAGCTTTTTAGTATTTACAGTTGTGTAAAAAATAGTCAAATCAATTTTGATAGCTTCTAAGTAATCACTAGTAAGATTACTTCTTTGAAGTAATGTAACTAACTAACAAACTAGAAACATGAAATTGAGATTCAGAAACTTTTATTAATAATTATTATCCACTACTTCATTTTTATTTTCTAGATTAAGCTTGTGATGCTGAGATACCAATGGTAGGCAATGATAGAGAACATAATTATTCAAAAATGAATCCAGCAATTTTAAAAGGCTAAATAGTTTAATAGCCATAAAAACTATATAATTGCTCTGTGTACAGTGTAATCTTTACAAAATAATATTTTCAACTTACCAATGGTTCTGTAAGTTTCTGCGTCTGTGACTCACTTATCAACTTTTCTTGTCCTTGCTTTGGATTTTCTGGAAGTAAATATGTTAGTACGGTATTATAGTTTCATTTAATTATTATTATTTCAATGATAAATCAATCAATCAAGTAGAATTTCGTAGTACTTCTAAGTAGGTAAGTTTAAAAAATATTTTTTTACCTGAATCGACTTCGCGGCTCTGATAATCTTCTGCTGTACTTGTTCCTTGAATCATTTTATTAATGTACTTTAATAAATGCTTATTAGTAAATTTGGAAATTTGTAGAAGTACAAACGATTGAATTTCACATCTCCAGAATAGTTTTAGGCTGTTGCCTCAATGATAGGATATTTACGTTATGATTATTTTATCTTCTGACCAAAATATTTATTCTCTTCTTATTCTCCCTAAATAGTTTTCCCCTATGCACAAGTCACAAAACATATGCTTGCTGAAAGATTTGAAAAATAGGCTGAAAAAATTTAAATTTCAGTTGAAAATAATTTGGTAAAAATATTTACAAAACAAAAACTTCAAAAAATATTATATTCTCATTTTTTTCTTTCTTTGCAGTAACTTATCTGAAAAATTATGAAAAAAATCACTAGCTGAATTGATCAATAATTAATTTTTATCTTCCTTTGTAGTATCTCACAACTATTATATTTCAACTAGTTTAATTTATAATTAGTATTAAAATCTATAAATACAGTGTATAAATGAGAACAAAAAATATTTCCACTGAAGATGATGCCAATAAAATGATGCATTGAAACCCATGGTTTTTAATAAAATTAAATATTTTTGTAGATTGACATTTTTGAGGGCTTACTCATTCGCTTTCTCATGAAAAAGTTCTACAATATATTTGAAATGAGAGAAAATTTTTATTTTAGCAATATGTTAATGAATGTATATGTATGGGAAACAATATTATTCAGTATTAGATCTTCATGTTTTACTTATTGATTTCAAAAATGGAACGAATTAATGAAGATTAGCGCGCACATTCATTCTCTGAAAATGTGTTAAAGAGAAATTGGAGGGAATATTGGGAGGTTGGTAGCCTTGGCATTTGATGTAAATTTTAGCGCCTCGCACTTGAAGAGCAAGCAGTGTTGAACTGTGTTGTCAGTGCGGTGGTCTGCGCGTTATAAATAAAAGCACGCTACTTGTGCGCAACGTTTTCTCATCGCTCGCATCTTGCTTAAAGTAAAGTTTCAATTTTCGGATTAATAATATCTCATAATATTATAGAAAAATCATTTATCAATCTACAAATATATTGTAGATGCAGGAGGTGTCTTTGAAATTGTTAATTAAAAATAAGATAAGGTAAGTGCATCACAAACTATTAAACTTTGAGTACCGTATTATATATCCAATTAACGATGCTTGAAGAAAGTCTTTTGTAAATAATGAAATATCATCACTTGTCAAAATAAGCAAATGTGACATTCAATATCAACTGGACCAATTTTCGTTAGATTTATATTAAAAAAACTTTATTAAAAAGACTTTAGTTAAACGAAGCTCAATGGAAAAGACTTGATTTAATTGGAAGAGAATTTGAGGCTCAATGAAGCTGAATTAATTGAGCATAAATTATTCCTAAAGAGTATTAGGTGTCCATTCAATGTTAATGAATATTTAAAAAGTAAAAAAATAGAAATGGACTGCTGTGTTTGTGCCACTTTTGATAAAGGGCACTACGGATAATCTCAGTAAAATATAGACTCATATAATTTTTATGCTAGTACTATTCTAGACATTGGCCTGTATCATAAATATAAATAATGATTATATATCTTTACTTTATTATTAATGGAAATCATGATAAAATTTGTTTTTATCAGAATTTAATACAGTTAATTAAAATTCTTGATGTAGTTACCGGTACTGTATCTGAAATATTTTTCTCATAATTCTAGTGGGAGAATGAAGAAGAATTCTCGTTCCTTCTATTCTAATCTCTGCTTGTATCTGCATTTTCTTATTTTTGTAGAAATATCCAATTTTTATAAAAACAAATATACAAGTCAATTATCATGAAATAAGGAAATCAGGCTCCATCATTTTTAATCATTTATTTTCAATTTTAAATTCAATATTTTATTCCAATAAATTTTGCATTTTTCCTTTAAGATCATAAGAGAAATTTTATTACTGTGAATTTTCTAGTACTGTACTATGAAGTTTACGTTTCAATCAACTCAAATGCTAATTTTCTTACGAGCTGTTTTCCTTCGAGCTTTTCTTACTCGAAATAAAATATTCGTTAGGTTACAGAGCAAATTAATAAGATATAATGAACGCTTGAGTGGATATCAGCAAAGTAGTCTTTGATATCATTGATAAATTATTTTTCTCATTGAATTCTCGAGATTCTAAATACTCTCTTCAACTTTTTTTAATAGAGTAACGAGAAAGCTTTATAGGTGCGTGTTGAGTAATTTGGAAATTTATAGGGATTCAGGAGCACTCTCTTGCATTAAAGATTTTATATAAATGACAGTTAACTCAGTAAAACGTGATAGGGACAGAAGAGAGAAGTGTTATAGAGAGCTTGGAATCCTTCTGCTGGAAAGCCTTTGAAAAACACTTGTAACAATTTCACACTTTGATACTATCTCAGTCTGCTCAGCTCGGTACTTAATTTATTTTCTTGTTCACTTTATAAGAATAAAATTTCGACCATAGATCAAGTTATTTTGTTAATGGTATACATTATTTGAATAGAATTTTGATCAAGTATGTTAATTTGAAAATAATATACATTATTCAGTTTATAGTTTATTCGAATCACAAGAATAATAGTAAAGCGATTGAACTTGAGATGAAATCTGACTCATTCCATGATGGGTAAACGAAATCTCAAGATCAAGAGATTCAATCACATTAATCTACTCTTCAATTGCAGAAATTTGAACTGAAGAAATCACTTTATTTTTCCATTGAAAAGTAATTACCTAATTATTAGATTCACATGAAAATTGTTATATAAATTTGAGAAAAATCACATTGGAAAAATGGAAATCTTTCCTCATCCCTGAAATCTTGCTGTAATCTCTACTTGGATTGAAAACGAATGGAGTGAGAGAATGGAACCTACACCCGATTTTCCCAGAACTTTCAAATCTTTTCGAAGCTGAGATAAGTGAATCATTTCCGCCTTAATCCACACTGTTACCGACTGCAATCCGGCCGAGTAGAAAACTAATAACTGGAGGCTTAACGATGAGGGTGGGTCGCACTGCACCTCAACTTACTTCGAACCAATATCTTTCGACAGAAATATTTTCAGAGATTTCCAATCCACGTGAACCTGGTGCATGGCTGTGTGCCAAAGTTTTACCCCTGAGAAGGAATAATAAAGCTATAAGGGGTGAGCAGCGAAGACGGAAATTAAAATCGAAGTTGTAGGGTTGCGCGCTGGAGAGTAAATAATAGGTTCCAGGCTCTTCATCACAGTTCAGCGACATTGGAAATCATTATCACCTCGCCGATATTGCTTTGTTTGAATGTCAAAGACACTAGCCTCAAATGCAGCCGTTATAATATTGTCCGCCCTCAGACTTCAGAGTTCAATCGGATAATGACTTACTCTAAGAACTTCACCAGCAATTCCAGGCCCTTTTGTTCTCAAGTTCATCATTAATTGAGGAAAGAATAACTTTATATCCATTAATAAATTGAAATACAAGTAGACGAATTAGAAGTTGGAAACTATTTCCACTCAATTCGTTTAAATCTGTGATCCAACCTATTCGTTTTTGATGGTCTTTAATAAATCTATGAATAACTAGACATTCTACTCATGCTATATATAAGTTACTCTATTTCTACTTTGAATTTTCTGTTTCTGGTTTAGTTAAGCTTAGTGATTTCTCTATGCCCTTTGATTTTTATCCGTTTCAAAGTTCATCCATGTTTCTCAAGGATGAATATTGTGTAGTGTATAACTTGGATAATTGAAATATTGTGTTGAGTATAATCGGTATAGGCATTCAATCTACAATAAAATTGTCTGGATTCTTCAAGAATTGATGTGACAAACACTACAGATGGTTAATTCTACAAGAAACATAGATCTGAATGGATTCCATCAACCGTAGACATAGTACTCTTTCAAATCAAATCAAATATTTATTTATTTTGACACTTGAGTAATACAATTTATAAAAAAACAAGTTTTATAAGAAAATGTACTATACATCATAAAAAAGGTTTATCAATAATGTTTCATTTATACAGAAATGCCAAAAGCTAAAAAATGTCAAAATAAAAAAATACTACTTGCTAAATTATAAAATTTGCTCGCAAGTAGGAGTATACAAGGAAAAAAATTTTTTGATGCTGAAAACATTCACTCACAGTTTCACACACCATTCACACACTTGAATAATACATGTGTCTATAAAATTATTAGTGATGAAATTTAGCTGATGACAGTGAACAACCTCTCAATATATTCAGGCGGAGAAAAAATAAGCCATTTGATGATAAGTTTTTTGAAAATAATAATGCTATTGACTCTTTTTATATGATCAGGTATATTACTGAAAAATTTAGGACCAAGAAGTACAAAGGATTTTTGGAAAAAAGTTCTGTAAGCTTTAGGTGGCCTTAAAAGACTGTTTGCGGCACTTCTAGTACTATATAAGTGATTACCCTCGTACAGTTGCCTTCTACGATCCCCTGATTGCATGAAAAATGAAGATAATACCTTGAAACATAAATTCAGCGCAATGGCAAACAATTGTAAATTTGGAAAATTGGAAATGAATGCTCAGTTCTTTTTACACCCTTCATAGCACGTATTATGGATTTTTGCACAGTGACCAACGGCTTCAAATGGGTTTTCTAAGTGGAGCCCCAACAAGTTATACCGTAGCACCTTTGAGTCCACGGGAGCAAAATAGAGTTGTCTTAGAACAGGCTGAGGCAGTATTTTTTTAAGGAAATTTGTAAATCTTGTTACAATTCATACCGTTATATTTTCTTATTCTTTGCAATTGCAAAATATACTTTCAAAAAATTCTGTTTAGTTATGAATATAGTTATAATACATTCGTTTCTGTTATATAAATCTTCATCTGTACTGAATATTGATGGAAAATCTCGTATCGCATGAGTTATCAAATTCATTATTTATTCAATTATTAATTTCATGATAGCAGGAGTAGTTAAATGAGTCGTTGGACATTGACATCGTTATTTTTTATTAATTTCTACTATTATAGCATTGAATATCAACAATATAGATTAACATTGACACACATTTTCTTATTCAAATGTTGATGATCTTATAATACATACCGTAACGTTCTCATTTTTTATGGTGTGAAATGTTCATTCATTGCCAGAGCTTATCAGTTATAAATCTCAGAACAATCAAATAAATAAAATAAATGATAAAATAAAAAAGAGAACCTCGCTTATCAAATTGCTTCCATAGTTTCCATATTTTGATTGTTACTAATTAGTATATATCAACTAATTTGTCTGCATTGCCTGTATACAAGTCCCCCTTTTACTAAATACCCTACTTCTCTTTCACTTGTACAATAAATATTCTTACAATTAGGTACGGTATCTATGGAATAAATCTACTTTCCTTTTGAACTATGAATATGCAATTTAAAACTCTGGATTTTCCCACGATGAACTTGAAAGAATCAAAGCATCCAATAACAATCTTTATCAAATCATTATGCGGTCAATGAAAGCTGAATATTCATCTCAACCATGACATTACGAATATGAACCAAGTGACATTCAAAATGTTATCACAATTATTACAACATAAAAATTTCCAGTCCCAATTTTTTCCCAGTTTACAATTAATACTGACCTGATAATGATAGTGCTATTACAGTAAAATAATAAACAAAATTCGTTCTATTTCTTATTAATTCAGATTCCATAGCATCATAGCTTTATGAGGTATTGGAAACAAGATGAGGTTAATTTTATTTATAAAATTGATTTTCTTCGCGCAAAATCAAATAGTTATTCTTTATAGCATTCAAGTATTTATTTATAAAACTTAATGACAATAATACATTGTGAAAGAAAAGAAACGTGTCTCAAAACCCTTACTATTTGTTTGTTTCTAACACAATTATGAAAAGTATACTCCAAGTTTTAAGTTAGAATTTATTACAAAAAATCAATACTTGTATGAGGGAATAAACATCACTCGCCAAATAAATGTGATCTACTTAGAAGTTGTTGAGGTACGTAACTTATAATAATTATTAAAGGCTTGATATCATGAATGTGATCAGTTAGATAATAATCGAGTACTGAATGAGTCTTATAGTAGAGAAGAGTGACGAAGATATTTTTGAAAAAGAAGGGTAGCTAACTAAAATTTTCAAATATTAAAATTAGAGAAGAATATTGGGAAAAACTTCAGTCCAACTTTTAGAAGTGAAACCTTAACTCTCTATCCAAAGATTTACACATTATCATTGGATGCCAGTTTTGATGAAAATTATCATATCCGAGCTAGGCTAGGTGGTCTTGAATAAACTTCGAAGTTTCAAAGTTCTCTCTCTTCACTGTTGATGCAGTATAATCACTCACAGCGGGTGCTTAAGTAATGAAGTTTATAGTTTCATTTGCAGTGCATGTCAGCGTCAGGGGGTGCAGAGATTTTCCAATTCAGGCATTCCGTTTAAATTAAAAGTCATAAGAAAAGCTCCTTGTCAAGCCATTTTCACCCAGATCGTTCACTACAGTAATCTCAAACTCTGTGACGTTTAACGTCAGAAATGCAGAAGCTGTTTCACTTTTTCATTATGAACTCGAGGAAAGATGGGAATCAGACTATGCTTAGTCCTACTCGTAGGAGCAGTACCTACTTCTCCTGAAGTTTCTTCTCATCGACTACTCGATTACCTTAGTTGAGTTCCACGTTATTAGTGAATGAATCAGTGTTTCCCATCGAAGCCTATTGAGGCCTTATTCTTAAAATACTGTACAATTATATTTCTTCTTCCTTAATAATGATGGGAAGATGAATGGAATAAGGGTTGTCAAAAATGCAAGTGATACTAATCAAAACAATCAGTTTTCAATAAATGTACTTAGATCTCAGTAACCTTTTTTAATAATTTTTATTTTAACATGACTTGTTTCGAATTTTTTGTCTGAGATCTACATTTATTGAAAACTTTGATAAGTACAGTAGCCCTAAGAAGAAGGAAATAATCAATACAATGTATGATGAATCTACAATGTACTTTCTTTCATGATACTGATATTAACACTTCATTGAATACTAATAGGCCTTGATTATGATTTAGTATTGCTGTATAAAGTATTAAAATTAAGTTGATTCAATACTTATTATCCTTCCATCATGAGACCTATTAAAAATTATTATTTATGAACGAAAGCTTTTCTGAAGGCCTATTTTGTTCTCATGAGTAATCTTATCTTGAAACATCTAGAACTTTATTGAATGATTTTAGAATTGGATATCCACCTTCTTTCTGTTTCATCAGTTTTTTCATTTTTCTGAGATGGGTTTGTTTGTTACTGTTCCTCAAGGTGATTTTATTCGTAGCTGATAAGCTAATAGGGATACTCCTATTCGTGAAGTGATTCTGTCTCTCTTGGCTCCATGTTTTGTTATGATACATAATGTCATTATATTCCCCTCTACCAGATCATGTTTAATTCATAGAAGCTATGGCTTCGTGAAGTACCCTATAGGGTAAAGCCTACTGTAGATGGAGAGAAGTGATTTTCGCTGAAAATCTTTCTTTTTTTTGCATTGCCTTTCAAATTTCGTGTATTGGACTTACTGAAAATAGTATAACTGAATATACAGTACATTCATTTATAATGAGCATTCATTCATATTTTACGGTAATTTAACAGAATAGTTAAACTCTGTTCAAATGTATTCTATATTTAAGATGTCTCTATGTAGAGAATGAATGTTCAGGAGAAGCTACAAAACATTATATCACATCAAACCTTATATCACTGAAAAATTACGTAAATTCATCAATTCTCTGTATCGATTCATAATTTATGTAATTAAATCTGAATCCATTCTCCAACCAAGCAATAAATCGTTTTATTTCAAATTAATTTTTCAATTAAATATTGAACCTTTGATCTGCCTTTTATTTCAGATAACAGCCTGAAATAACATTTTTACGCAGTGTTTCATGGTCGATTATGATTCATTATTGTATTGTTTTGGTAGCAGAAGTAATTAATTGGAAAGATACGCTTAATGAGACACAATTTAAAAAGACTGAAGAAAATCACTCGTCTGCGTTTACAAACATAAACAAATTGTATCACATATCTTACATGGTTTGCTTCTCCACAATAAATTATTGATTTACTATTGATCTAATAATAATAGGCCTACCTATATTGAAAAGATGGAAACGTACGAATATAATGAATGTAGTTTGGATAAAAAACTCCTCATGATGTCATGATAACTATATTTGGGCTATATTTGAAAGAAATTTTGTTTGGAAATATCAATATCTTTCTTTCCAATGTGTTTTTGCCAATAGATAAATAAATAACTTGAAAGAAGCTATTCTCACATTCTCCTTCTGTTCTTTAGCTGATGCATTGAATTCTAAATGTACTGTAAATTTTATCTGTATTTTTTACATTGAAAAGGGTAACATAATGAAATATTCTGGAAGGGCAATGATTACCAATAATCTTAGAAAACTTGAGTTTCTAGATTATTTTTTTGTTTTCCAATGGATGAGTTCGATGTTCGAATAAAATAGTTGAACCAGTGTGTGCAATTCAAAGAGGTTTAAAATCCAAGATGTGACGGTGTAAGAGGCGGCGGTTGACACTGAAAGCAAGTAAAGAGCTTCTTGCAAGTTAATAGTGTGTATCAGGATGAAATGGAGCCGTGCTATAGAAAGCTTCCTTCCTTTCGCCCTTTTTGTGACTTCGCCCAGATCACTTGACTTGCCCTATTTACTCTTTGTCCCCGGAAATAACCAAGTCTCTGGTCCATTCGATGTCGCATCAAAAAAGACAAAATGGAGTTCTATCCATTCGCGCTCGTACATAATATGTTTCTTGTTGAATACCACAAAAATGATTAGTAGAATTAAGATCGTTGATATTTCCAAGGAGAAAGTACCTAGGTATTTTGGATGGCAATTTGATGTACAATTTTATATGTTATTGATTGGTACAGTTGGTGTGGATTATATTTCATATTGTCAATACGGTATGTATTGATAGTTTCCTAATGTGTTTCCTTGAGAATTGAGCAGAGTTTTCTTGTAACCCCAATTGGTACTGTAAAAATGCCTCAATCACATTATTGATCACAAAATTTAAAAAAATCTATTTTGAAAAATCTCATTCAAAATTTGAATAAGTTTGCGAAGTGATGGATCTGCAAACAGAACACAACACACGTAGAGTTTATTATCGGCTGTTATCAGTGTCCGGAGAAGTTACATCCGAAGCCTTTTACATCAGTAGGAGCATTTTGGAAAACTATGAGTAGTAGTCCATGTCTACTGTCTAAGTAATGAGCAGTTGTTTCTGTCAGTTGACAAAAGAATACAGTGACTTTATTTTCCTAACAAGGCGACGAAGTTAGAACAGTGCTCCAACCGTAATCGATAGAAAGAAAGAAATAATCAAGAAAGATTTTTATTGCCAAATTGAACAGATGATAACACTGTTGTTAACAGTTGAACAGCAGTTGTTAACTTAATTGCCAGTTGAACAACCAGTAACAATGTCAATATATTCTCTTCCCGGCTAACTACCTAAAACAGTGATCATATAATAGTGATGATCCAGACCAGCGCAATCTCGTTTCAAAAGAACCGTGGTCGGGTGAGGACGTGCGTGACTCCCCCCAGCGTGGTCCCTTCTGATGTATTCTTACATCTGGCGCCAAGCCATCTCTCATTCACGCCGAATTTTATTCGCGGCAAAGAATTTTGATATCCGTCAAACGACGAGCGATAAACATCCGTTCCATTCAGCTCTCCAAAGTGAAGAAGAATGTGGCGTTAGACCAGCTAGTGTGCAGCAGGATCAATTTCCTTTCAAGAAGATACTCATGATGATTGATGATCGTGTATTAAATGTAACAATCTAATTAGAAGAGATGACTATTGAAACTTTGTTTCCAATTGATCATTTGTATCATTTTGTGATTCATGATCCTTGAGAGTGAGCCTGTATTTATCAAATGACTTGAAAATAAACGGATGAATGATTTAAAATATGATTTGCTACTATTTCTGAAACTGCGCATTTCATAACAAGTCTTTTTACAATTTTTACATCTCTTTCATTTACAAATATCTCCGCTTTTACGAAAACCAAATCTTCGATTCTGGAGTGATAAAACCCTCAATAACTAGGTACTAAAAAACACTTGATTCAAGGAAGGTAACAGTTTGGTTTAAAATGCACAAAATATTCAGGTACAATGCTTGGAAGAAATTGAGTTGATTGAGATGTATAATATCTAATCAACTTTTCTCTTTAACAGTGTAGAATGACATCATTATTCAATCATTCTCCATGCTTTTTTACTGTGGTCATCATTTTCAGCAATGTGGTCTTTTTAAAACTGGGGACTAAGTCAAAGAATAGAATAATTATATTCTCTCTCTCTAAAATATTATTTTGATATTTATCCATAAAATACTATAAATTATTCATTCTTTTGATAAAATTATAAATGTATAACCTCCATTCTGTTCAAATAATCGTACATTGGGTATCAATAATTTTGCATGATTACTTACTGAAATTTCAGTGATGGCTGAAAAGAGAAAGTGCACGTAGACATCACCTCGGTCCCTCTACTTCTTTGGCCAATCAGAAGCCAGAACTGATTCCAAGTCTCGGCCAATCGTGTGCTAGTACCTCCCACTGCTCCTCCTTCAAAATGCTAACGCCTTTTCATTGGCTGATGAGAAACGAGACCTATTCTGTCAACCCAGTAGAGCGATCCTTGTGTGTATTCTTGAAACTATTTAAACAAGTTTAGTATCAGATCGTTGGAGCAGATAAACAAGAAAAACATCAAACGTTCTATGGGTAGAGTGACAGTCATTTTGAAACAATTTCATTCAAGTCGGTATTTATCACTTTATCAGTTATATTAGTATATTAATTTCTCATATTCTTCTAAATATTTCAGTTCTAAACCTAGTATGCTATCCACGTTTATTTCAACAATGTATTAGAAAATGTATTCAAAGCCCAAGTGAATATTAGTTTTTGAAATATTATTCGTTGGGTTTAGACTACAGTGTCGTCGAAATGTAATATTTACCAAGAGAGATGTAGGAGATAGTGATATTCCATGGCATTTTTACCAATGTTCGTCATTACTAAGTACTTCAATCCAATTGATAGAATTTCAGACAATTTGAATCTGAATTAATCATTCAGGTAATGATTAACATGGGTGGAGTTTTAGGAGGTCCTGGGGGTCTGGCTCCCCAAAAATTGGAAGAATTGACTTTTTCAAAGTTATCTTAATATCCCAAATTTCCCAATAAAGACTACGGTACCTGTCTGATCTTCACCCCCCCCCCAAGAATCTTCGATTAGCCCCTCCAACAGTTAGCGGTGAAATCCATGGGATTTAATATTTTTATTTCCTTGGTGTTCCTATTAATTCCACTTATATCATTAAAATGCTACTTTTTCATTTGTTTTGAAGCCGAACTTTTTTTTTATTTTGCAGAGTGTAGAAATCAGGGGATATGCGAGGAGGTGTGCAGTTGACGATAGCTGCAGCAGTGTTTCTGCTAGTGGTGTGTTGGCCGCAAAGTGCACTCGGTCTGCGATGCGAGCTCTCACCCGATGGAGTCAACACGCCCAAGACGTTGGCCGACGGCCGCTTCCAACTCTCCATCAGCGGAGATATTGAACGCTACAACCCTGACGTCAGTTACACTGGTAAGCTCATCAATCATCAGTAATCTCATAAATTAACCATAAGTAGTATGTTTTTTATGAAAAAATGCTATGGCTGAAGATCAATATAGTAATATATGATTAATATGATTCATTATTATTAATTCAATTGTTGATTCATATTAGAAGAAAAATAAAATTACTATTCCTAAAAGAGGAGTACCGGTATGTACTGAATAGAATGTAACTTAGGTTGAGTGGTAGAAAGGACTTCCTAGTCCTAACTCCGCCGAATAAAGGATATATATTTTAACTTAGTTGAAGTATAGAGAAAGGATAGTAAAGTATAGTAGGCTATACTTCCTTTCTCTTTGGTTGAAGTTTTTTTATGGGGATCTTGTTGCATTGGATCCGTTTCACGATGTCATTTTCAATTTAATTCGGTTTTCGAAAGGATTGACTATACTCTATATAGTCTATACAAATGTGTTTATAGAGCCCTAGCTTCTCGTGATTATGCTCATATAAGCGTCTTCTTCAATGAAAATTGTGATACACGGAGTTGGGGGTTGAATACGGTACATGAGTCAAGATGAGTTAAACAAGTAGGTATAGATGCTTTCATTAGATGATTCATTCGGTACAATGGTAAAGTCGGTCCAAGCGTGTGAGGTCGACTTGATAAGATGTAGAATGGATTGAAATTTACTATTGAATGGAATATGAGACTTCTAGCAGACGGTTAGTCAAGTTAGCAAGTTGACTGGACTCGTGTATTCGACCCTCGAGAAGCAAACTAGAAACTACCTAACGAATATAGTAATCCAAATTTTTATCAGAATTTGCTAGCTGTAAACTAAACAATGGTCTAAATCTCTATTAGTTCATGACTCAAATAACTTTAACTTGAGTAGCTTTCTATGTGATTTGAAATTGGTGAAGGATAAACTGTTTTGAAAAATAAATCCATAAATTGGGAGATCACACATTGTTTTAAAGGATTTTTGACCACATACGTAATAGCAAACAATGGTCCAATTCGTGGTTTGAACATGAATCATGAATCACATAGATCACTCGATCTTCAGCCATTGATGGAGAAAAATGTTTTGAAACAAGATGCATAAAAACTTGGATATCCAACATTGTTTTCGCATAGCCATCAGAGATCCACGAGAACATTGTTCAAAAATGATTAATTAAACGCGAGAGCACACATCTAATAATTGATTGTCATGCTTGGTGAGAAATGAGAGTTGAAGGAGACTTAATTGAACAAAACGCGTAGTAAACTCAGAAGACAATATTTAGGACTCGAACTGGTTAATCTAGATTGCGAATTGTGGTGACATGACGTACTTTGCGAACTTACAACGGAAATTAAAAGCGTTGAAAAATCTATGATTGTGGCTTGGAAAATCTTGCCAATTAAGCGGAAAACTTTCAATTGCTTATTCTCGGATGTACTGACTGAATTAGTAGAATGTTGAATGATAATGTTTGTGTATTCCCCTTCCAGATGAATATTGAGAAAAATCCGTAATTGTTTTTCAAAATTTGGGAAAATCTCGATATGGTTCGATACTGGAAAATTAATCGTAATGATCTACTTGGAAATTTGCATAAATCGCATGTATATTATTACTTATCCTTGAGCTTTGACTTTTGACTTATCAGACTCATGAGATATTCCTTATCAGTTCACTATGAATAGGATAGCATGAAAGCATTGCTCCTGTCTAATAGGCGTTATATTTGGTAGCCTAATAGATTATCAGCCATTTCTTCTTGAATATTTCCTTCTAGAGCGTACTATAGGACCTCTTTATGTGCAGAAAATTCATCTTATTATAGTAAATGCGTGTAGGGATGGTATCTCTTAGTTAATTCCATAATTTTATTCATACACTATATTCATAATATCTGTCACTATTCACTTAAACTCAGATTTTCAAGTAAAATCAGGTACACTTTGAAGTTTAGGGAAGCAGAAGATGCAGAGACAGATCTTCGGAATAAGTCATAAATCATCGGAAACGCTAATGACTGCTGTCGATGAATAAAAAAATACAATACGATTTTGATGAATCCGTAAAAATGTTGAATGAAATATCGGGGAAACACAGCCAAATAAAACTTGTTAGAGCTTTAATCGCAGTCAGAAATCAATTTACCTGAATCGAATGTGAAGCATTGCAGTTAGTGGGGTGGGTAGAGTGGATTCATGCCGTAGAGTAGACAGTACTCTCTCACGGCTCTTGACAGTTTGAATTAATCTTCTAGAACATTCGGCTTCGGACAGATTTCAATAATTGCACATACATATTCGCCAATGCTGCGATCGATCTATATGTTGCCATAGAACTATTGTCATCAACTCAAACCAATCATCTCACGAAGCTTTTGTCGGCGCTCAGGTTTGCAGAAATCCATTAGCTTATCAAATACTCTACTGACATCGATTGCTGTTTTGATTCAATGACAACAACCAACTCGAATTCAATCTAAACTCTATCATGATTAATTATTGATTGTAGAGAATGTTGGATTTTGGAATGGATTGTTGATTTTAATCAATTCGATTGAATTGAATAGAATAGTAAAGATAGTCAGTCGATTTCCGCCTCTGGAGGAATAGTAATTGTTGCATTACACTCTAACTGATTAACTGCATGTTATTCAGAGGTGTTCTGCGCCGCCAATTGTTTGCGGAGACTGGCTTATGGTTGAGAGGATCAACGTGCTAACCACATCTATCCTGGTTGATGATTATTTGCTTGTTGTATGGTCTGTCCGGCCGGGAGGGGGAGGATTCTGGCGGGGTGGAGGGGGCGGCTTCAGCCAGTGTTGGTTCGGGGACTGTGAGTTCTGATTGAGAATTTATGGCTTTTGAGCCGGTATTGGCCGGGCTGGGGCCGTTTTCCCATCGTGCCGGGGTGTGTTCTTGGCTTGGACGGGCTGTATAGTAGAATGAATTTGAAACTGGCAACCAGCTGGTATGCCTAGGCCCTTCATGGGCTGTTGAGCCAGACATACATACATTTATCTGTTCATTATGCACAAAATATTACTAAATGGAATTAATGGCCAACAGGCTCACGTGTTTTCACGTAACAACAGGCCAAAACTGTTTTTTCCAATATTTCTTGAAAAACAGTCCAAATGATTTTATTACCTCTATGTTTTTGCTGTTTTGATGCCCACATGAGCTCTTTGACTTGTGCGTGGTTAATGGGAAGGATGATGATGATGATGAGAGATGAATGGATATACAGCTCAAGTTGGACATCGATTCACCTGTAAAGATTTCCTGAACGATTGTGTTGAGTCAAAGATTTCTTGGAATTTTTCCACGATATAGGCTCGCTTCAATATCTTACCGCAAATATCTCAATATCTTAGTTTGAAACTTTCTATTATAAAAAACTTGAGTTTACAAATGAAGCAACAAAATGAAAGTTTTACGTAAATCTGTATCTTCTTATTTCACTCGCTTGCATGTTGTTTCTTTTTATTTAATTAAAAAATCAGACACAGCCGTCTTTCCTCTACTTTTTCAGATAGAACCAAACTTCCGAAAAGCTTGTTTAGGACTGTTTGTAGGGAAAAATTCCGACGTTCCACTCAAAGTTGATGGTATTCACCCAATTTATTTAAGCAGTTCAACAGGGATTCATAGCAGTGCGATTCTTGTCTACGGTATTAAGGAAAACTGCTCCTGCATTGTTTGCGGGTGAATCTTTGATATCCTCTATCAAAAATTTTAAATGGAGATTTTATATTTCGTATTTATTTCTTATCTTTGTCTGACAATCATCAGTCATTAGATAGATGAATAAATAATATAAAAATATTATTCCAACTTCTACTAATGTAAACAATAGGCTAAATTTCTCAGGTGTATTGCTTCGCTGTACTGAACTCTAAATAATTCAATAGGGTATAAAGTCATTTAACTTTTGTTAACACTAAAATCATATGAATTAACTCAATTCTCATCACTATTACTCTGATTAGAATCATTCAAAGATACAATGTTCCCTTACTTTCTTCATATTATCATCCATCATAATATCATATCTCATAATATTTGAGGTACTACTATATGACGTTATTTAGAAAAACCTGAAGATGATTATTAAGACAGTAGAACAAGGACTTACAGTAGTGAGTAACTTACTCAGTACATTCATAAATACGGTACTTCAAAAATGAGAAATTCTTCGACAGCACTTGTATAGCATATTATATTATCTCTCAATTCTAATATACAAATTATATGAGTAAATAATGAAATAAAATAAACTTGAAATTCCGTCTTGTCTTGAAATGAAATGTTTTTATACATGGGAAAACCTTGAATTGAACCATTGTTCAATATCATTCAGCGTGTTTGTGTTTCCGCAGATTTTCCAATTGATAAATTTTCCAAGAGTGATAGATGCTGATCCGAGTTGGGGGTTGAGGGTGGGGGCGAGATGTAGCATCATTAAGGTGCCGAGTTGAAGGGCGCGCGATAAGAGTTTGTTGTCGATTTTTTGGGCTGATTGCCAGCCACTTTTCCCGCTCTACGTTGCGAATTTTAATTATGGCTTGGCAGCAACTTGACTGTGCGGCCCGTATAACGAGCAATCAACCGCAAATTATTGTTTTCTCAATTGGTCACAACTGTAATATTTCGTGAGTTTTCCCTTCAATTAATTCCTGGTTATGGAATTACTGTCCAACTTGATGAAATTGAGGCTAGTATTGTTGTTCAAATTTATTAAAAAATTCTATCGCCAAGTTAGAAGTGAGTTTCTTCAAAGATCAAACTGTTGAATGTGAGTGAATGGGAAATGAAATGAGAATTGAACTGTACTGACTCGATTGAGACAATTATATTATAATCAAATTTAAATTTTAAATTAAAATGATGATTGCTCATGATATGAAGAAATCTTCCCTTTCAACAATAGTTTTTTTCTTTTCGGACCTGGATATTGCGAATGAAAGTATCATTCCGGAAGTATTTTTACCAATTAAATCTCTTACTATTTATTTTGAATTTCTCTCGTCACTTACATTTTTTCAGTCATTTCCCCTTATTTCCCCTTATGAGAATACTTCGGTGATGGCTTGAAAAAACTATCGATTACTTGAATCATTAATTACTACATGTTAACTATGGTGATGAAATTATAGCCTAATAAACTGTTTATGATAATTTCATTTTTTCAACAATGAATGGATTCATAAAAATATCTTGTCCCTAAATAATCACTGAACAAAACTCACAAACTCATCAAACTCAATCGCTTGAAAAATTTATATGAATGCCACAAATAAACTTATGTCAATTTCTCAACAAATGCTGCATGGTGTACACTATTCACAAAAATATAAATATTAATTCCCAAAAATCACCATTATTGCTCATCAAATTGAACTTCAAGGGATTTTGAAAATTTATACAATCTTATAGTATGTTGATGAGGCTGGATTAGCATTAAATTAGCATGCTACTAACGACTGCTCATTACTATTTGAATTAAAAGTTTGTGGCCTAAAAACGACTCGTAAAAACCGAATCCAAAGAGGGAAGACGTCGTCTGGGCTCCAGATTAATGAGGCAATGCTTTTCAGTTGAAGCACTTACATTAACATACTAATTGTACAATTGAAGATAATGTTTGCTGGATACATTGCGAATCAGACTCTAGTCAACAGCCACTCCAAGACACCAAACGTAAGAAGCTTTAAACGGAACCCATAATTTTCAGATGTGCGTGTTAATAAGGTTTCTTCATCCCCTCTCAACTGACACTATTTCACATTCTGTTAAGTTGAGTTAATTCAAGTTGCCAACACCTTTATAACTTATAATAGGCAATAAAACACACTTTTTAATAATATTGTACAGTATTTTGGATCCGTGAAATTTTTTTCTTAAACTTTTTTTTAATAAAAAAGTAAATTAGTCTTATTATTTTTATATATAAGATTGTATTAGATTCGATTATTTTCGTTTATCAAGTGGCATTTAGCTGTCGAGTTTCTTTATATTACAAAGAAATAAGTTCAGTCTTGAAGTTATGATTAGAAATTTCATGATATCTCTTCATTTGAATTGAGAATTATTTCATAATTTAAAGGGCCATTTTAAATGATTCTCAAAATTGAGGAAAAGACGTTTACGACTTGATTGTCTGTGTTTTTATCTTCTAAGTTTATTGTATTCCTTTTTTCAAATAAATAAATATATTTTTTTTTAATTGGGCCTGAGCCTGTTCATGAAAATCTATTAGAATTAAAAATGGGGAAAACGTTGAACTCAGTTATGGGACACGAGTCTCCTTTGAAAATGGGCTTCCTAATAAAGGTTACTTGATGAGATACTTAATAATGGGTTTGCAAAAGCCGTCACAATTCCCATAAGTGAATAATAAAAAAAGTGGATTCATTGTTATTATAACTTTCCCCTGTAATACAGGTATTGGGGTATACATTTCACGAAACAGTTTTTCATAAAAATTATAATCTCAGATGTAGATTTGTGTAGAAATACGCTTATAAATTTATATTAATAATTGTTGAGCTGTATTTTCCCAATCCATAAAAAGTACAGGAGAATCTCACATGGTTTGATCGTTCCACTGACCTGGTAGCGGACATAAAGCAGTCCATTCACAAACTGAAACTATTTTTGATCGGCAACAGAACTACTTACATCATTAGCTTGCTTTTTAAATTTCGACCCTACTTCATCCTTGATAATACCCTTGATCTGTTTTGTACATTTTTACGAGTGAAAAATTTTAGGATGTAATATTGAACAAGGGATTTTTTAAATTGGTGAATTACAATAGATATAGAATTCTAAACTAATTTTTTCATTGCTCATTGCTTGATCAAATAAACTACCCAGTTGATTTGTTGGAATCATCATGTGTAAAAATTGAACGAAATTTTTACGAGTAACACAAATTGAAATATAGCCTATATTGAAGAAAAGTAGAAATGTTTTTTTCCAGTTTGTACATCGACCCATAATGTGATCGAATGATCTGCCCTTTGAAAACGTATAATGAAGAACACGATCTCACTTCACTCTCTGATTGATATAATGGTTGATTATTTCAATAATAATTAATAATAGAACTAATTTACATTAGATTTATGTTTGAAAACATAGATTTCACATTCAATGTAATAATCAAATCACTCGCGAAAAATTTGAACCCAGTAATTCATCATTCAACAAACTTCCAATAGAATTCACAATTGCGAACTTCGATAATGAAATCACTGGAGAATTCTGATTTTGGATCCATCATTGAAAATGATTGTCATTGGATTTGAAACTCGCGCATGTGGATACAATCGAATTAGAAGCCTGCAACTCGGTTTATAATTGCTTTGATGTGATCCATTGGTCGGCTGTCATCCGTAAATCTGGCATTATATTTTTCATTCGACTGCTAAAAGTTCAGATGAATCGGTGCTTGAGAAAGAATGGCTTGATGATGGTTTTAGCGAAAAAGCGGCGGCTCAAGATTGCAGTCAGTCGCACAGTGGTAAATTAAGCGTGCGATTTGTGGAAATGGGGGTGGCTGTTCGAGCAAAGAAGATATTCTGGCAAGATGGGAAAATGACTCCAGCTCGGTCAATATTGGTTCAAAAATTATGAATTTTGTCTCTAATTGTAGAGCAGGATGTTTTCTACAGTTTGAGACCGAACTTATAATTCTTGAACCAATATTGACCGAGCTGGAGTCATTTTTATATCTTACTAGATTATCTTCTTTGCTTGTAAAGACTATAACTGTTAATGCGTCGACGGCTCAGCAGCATAACTTGGTCCGTGTTTTGCGCGTTATTCGTCGGTTTTCATTCTATTTCTGAGAAAAAATGAGAAGAAGAAGAAGAAGAAGAAGAAGAAGAAGAAGAAGAAGAAGAAGAGAAGGAGGAGGAGGTAATGAAGAAAGTAGGAGGACAAGGAGAAGAAACAGAAAGGTGGAAGAAGATGAAGAAATGAGGAGGAAGTGAAGAAGAAGAGTAAGAAGAGATAAGAGAAGAAGGGTGGAACAGGAAATGTAGAGGGATCAAAACGAACGCCGTTTTCTCTTCTTCCTTCCGTTTAGAATGATGGATGACAGAGAACGTGTCAAGTCGTCTGCTCCCGTCCGAATTAAATTTTTACTGCTTCCCGTCCTGTCAAACATCACAATCCGGTATTTTCTTCAACAGTCAGCGAATTCTTCTTTTTCCCCTGTTGAAAACGATCTGTAATATTTTGCATCTCCCCTATAAACCCGAGCAGAGATCAACGAGATGCATGAGTTTGTATTTGAACTCTTATTCACAACTGTAGTCATTAAAAACGAAGCTGGGTTCTTAAAGGATTAATTTTTTTATCAATGGGAAAAATATTGGCAGAATAATGAATAATTATTACTGATTGAAAAATGATTTTGCAAGCACCAGAAAAATGTCGTGAAATAGGCATTATAAAAAGCTTAGAAAGCTTACTTTCTCAAATTTAATTGAAATCATTTCCATTGTCAACAATCCAAATCGTGATCTGGATAAGTTTTTATCAAAAGTACTGTAACTAGCTGGTAGGCCTAGGCCCTTCATGGGCTATTGAGCCAGACATACATACATACATACTGTATACGATGAATTAAAGCAACTTTGGTTAAATTTTAACCAAGAATAATCTACTCTCATTACTCAATAGAATGTCTTTGTTTTAACCATCCACTTACATCAGTTTCAAAATTGAAATCCATAAGTGACTCCATACTTTTGCAATTTGTATTTTCTTCTGTAATATTATTCATTAGTATAATGATGAAAGGGCTTGAATTCAGGTATTGTGAATAAAGACAGCAGTACGAGATCTAAAAGGATCATCCATAATTCAATGGCTCATTCGATTTATTTAATGGCTCATTAAATTTATTCAATAGAGTTACTCTTCTAACCTTTCTCCTTGAATAAAAATTTATTCTAGGCAATGCATTGAAATTCCAAAAAATAACTTGTCCGCTTCTTTTGTTCAATTTGTAAATTCGATTCTTTCTTCTAGAATAGGCCTAGTTCCTATTTTGACAAGCTTTTGAAGAATATTTAAGCTTAAATTTGTTGAAACCCTTATTTATTGTGAATGTATTATGTATTACTCATCAACGTTTTCAATGACATCGTTGTGAACGTACTTGCAATAATAAACCATGTTCATTTGAACACTATTTATGAGAGACGATCCTTTATTAAGATGTCTAAGATTCAGGCTTTCCTCAACTTTTCAAACACCCAAATACATCATTTCCTTCATACGATGCTTGGAAGTTTTTGTGTTGAAAATAATTCATCCAGACATAACTTTTCAGATTACTAACATGTTAGTAATACTTTACTATTGTATTTTTCAGTGAGCATCCAAGGAGTACGCGATGGTCCGTCATCCAATGTACCCAAGTTTATTGGCTTCAAGCTGATTGCAGAAGCTCAAGTTCCCATGTGGATGTCATTCTCAGAGATTGAGAATAGACCAGTTGGTGTTTTCTCCTTGTATGGAGATGCGTTGACTAAGTTCAGTGACAGGTATGTGTATATCAAAAGTGACAATTATTCTATCGATTCTCATTCAATTAATTTATATATTTTTAATTCTCATTAGTTTATCTGTTTATCTTCTCACCAGTTTATCGCTTACTGAATAAACATATTCATTAATACTACATATATGGACAAAGTCTTAATAAAGATAAACTGTCAAGGCTTAGAAGATGTCTCGTCTTAATATTCACTAATCAAAGCTACACTCTAAAAAAATCAATGAACCAAACCATTCAAAATAGAAAAGTAGCCTAGTGTGCTACCTAGTAAAATTTTTTAGACCACAGTTAGAAGCAACTAGTAAATACTTACAACATGCAACTGGATGTTGTCGTTAAAGTTAATATGTTGTCTACTCTCATTTATTATGTTTAAATAGCAGTTTAGCTTAGAGAATCCTAGTTTGCATACGGTATTCATTTAATCAATTCACACTCAGGACTGCTTTCTCTATTGCCGCTTAAGCGAAAGCTTAAGATAAATTTTTATTTTTCCCACTTTCCGAATGAGGTTTGAGCTGAAAAACTTCAAACCACCCACCTGTACACTAGGCTTAACCTCTGGTCTATTTTTGAACTAGCTCAAGTTAGGAGTGATTTGTGAATAGCGGCCCTAAATAGCCTGAATAGGAGGGACATACATTTCAATAAAGCCCACTGATTTTCCTATTATGCTTCATTTCGAGAGTACACATCAGAAAGGTAAACCTGAAATTCAATTCAACGAGTAGTAATCCGACAGTGCTGATGATAGAGAGACTTCAATTAAGCCTATTTGAAAGGTCGGATTCACTCAGTTGGATACATTCAGATTATTAAGAGTGATTCATTGAGACAGTTTAATTCGAATCGATTCCACCAAATGTGCGACGCTTCACACAGTGATTATCGTCTGACTCAAATCTATTCGCTCCTGGAAAATCTCTTCCCCTTACGATCCATTTCTATCTCTCACTTACACACCTTACTACTCGTTCTCTCTCTCTTTCCTTCTTCCTCACTCTTTCTCTCTTTCTTTCTTCCTCTCTTTCCCACTCTTTTCTTTCCCTCTCTTTCTTTCGCTTTTGTAGCGAATAAAATAATGAAATTTTGATGGTAGTTTAAATTATTACTACAGATACTGTATTATACAATATGTAGAGTTAAAACTAATTTGATGTTGTATTGTATGAATAAATTAATATGAATTAGATGATTAATATTTTATACAATGTATTATACAATATGTAGAGTTGAAACTAGCTTGATGTTGTGTTGTACGAATAAATTAATATGAATTAGAAAATTAATATTTTTGTTTTTCCCTTCCAGTTGTCCGAATATGGTGACCCAGACGTCATTCACATCAAAAACCGAAATATCTGTGATATGGAAAGCACCTCCATCAGGCAGTGGATGCTTGACAATTAGGTGAGATCTCTCCTGTTAAATTATTTTAAACAAAAATGTTGTAATCTTATTTCAATGCTGGAGTAAATATAGGAGATTTCTCCTGGTAAATTATTTTAAACAAAAATGTTGTAATCTTATTTCAATGCTGGAGTAAATATAGGAGATTTCTCCTGGTAAATTATTTTAAACAAAAATGTTGTAATCTTATTTCAATGCTGGAGTAAATATAGGAGATTTCTCCTGGTAAATTATTTTAAACAAAAATGTTGTAATCTTATTTCAATGCTGGAGTACATATGCATATTTCATGAATTCATACTTTATAGAAGTTTAGCAGATTTATAGGTAATGAAGGTTCCGTATTGGATAAATGTACTGTGAAAGATTATTGAAAGGAAAATATCAAATTCAGAGCTACCTCAAAATTTTTTCAGAATTTTATAATTTTGATAATAAACACTTCTTTCTTATTCGCCTTCCAGACTAACTGCGATTGAACACAGAGACTTGGTATCAAGATGCGATATTATACTGTCTGGTACTCTTTGTGAATAAGTGAAATTCAATACCGTACCATATAAATTATAATTCTGATAATTTCAAGCGTTTTTCCTTTTATCTGCCTTCCAGAGCAACTGTGATTGAGCACCGAGATACTTGGTATCAAGATGAGAGGCTGCTTTCACGTACTCTATGTGAAAACGTTGAAGACAGCTTTGATAGCGCTCCGCCATTCATAAGAGAGTGTTGTTCTTGCAATGAAGCCAAATACGAAGTAAGTGACTAGACAACTTCTTTTTTATCCATCTTTTTAGGGGATGGAAATTCCAACTTATTCTTATGTCTATTTAAATAATGTTTCTTTATTTGAAACTTAGTGCTATTTACTCATTCTTCTATTTTCAAATATTTTTCTTTGAGATTCAATTGAAATAATTGAAGAAATAAATAATTGAAATAGTAAGTTATTGTTTAACAATATTGAGGATTGAATTGGAGTTCTCGTTGTTGATGTGTTGAATGATATGATCTGAATTGAGAGACATCCTTTTGTTTCAGGTGACATTTGAAGGGCTGTGGTCAAGGCACACACATCCAAAAGACTTTCCCACGAATAGCTGGCTGACAAGATTCAGTGATGTTATTGGGGCATCACATACTTCGAATTACAGGTATACTGATCTAGTATCTTATTTATTTAATTTGATCTTGTAATTTATGGATCATGTGTGCTGCTACAAACCCATTCATGCTTAGAATACATTGGTAACTGAATATAATTAGTGAGAGTTCAATGATAGGTCGAAAATGGACCTTGAGTTAGTGTGATGTGTTGATATCCTATAATCTATCATTTCGCGTACTTACTATACTCTGTCCACGGAGTGTTCGGACCTAAGCTCCTCCCCCATTTTGACGTTGCAGGCGGCTTTGGCAAGTAAGGTCATCATGCTGAAGCTGTTACTTTTTAGGTCACAGTCATGCTGTGGAAATCTGGGAAACGCAAGCCTTTCACTTTTCAGAGAATCTATCAAAATTTATGTGTTTGCACTCTTTCAGCTGATTTACATAACTCAAACCACTCATGGAAGATTTTTTGGCGATATGTTCTGTTCGTTGTTTCACCTTCAACAAAACAACATATTAGTGCATTTCATTCGAAAAAATGCACTATTGGTCTTGCCCTGACAATCGAAAATTCATGATGTGATATATTTTTTACACGTTTCCGAGCCCCTAGAACACAAATTTCATGTCCGTTCAAATTCATATATCTCTATTTATATATGTACAGATTCTTGTTAACACGATAACTCCCGAAGGGCTTGTCGGAGAGCGACCAAATTTTGCACAAAAATCATTAGTGCTAATATCTCGGTCAAGTTCGTTAACCAGCCAAATTGGTCCAAGGGAAAGGGGTGAAATTAGGGGATGAAAATTTAGAAAAATCACTACAAATCAACCAATAACTTGATTGTTTTGAAAATTGGTGTGTATAATACCCTTATTATACCCTACAATTTGAGCCATCAACGAAAAAATCCAATCAAAAATGGCGAATAATATGCCGAAAATTGTGTTTTTTATGGGTTTTTCGAGAACGGCACCTTTGAATTCATACCCTGAATAGCTCATTATGAGTCATATGATTCGAGCCATCATACAATTTGAAATGCACTCTTTCCGACCGCCAGCTGCCGGAGAGAATTTTTTTAAATATTGGTTTTATTGAATTCAAAGTACATAGGCTACAGTAATGAGATTAATTTATTGCAAGTGTAAACTTTAGATTAGGTTATAGTAGGCCTACTTGAATTTGAAGTAGAATGCAGTTTAATGAGTTTGAAATTCCCGGCTTGAATTGAGCAGTCAAAATGATAATATAAAAAATATTATTATGAAATATTATGTTCAATCAACTATAATTCTATCAAGTAATATTGATAATGATCGTTCTCATGTTAGAAGGATGTAAAGTTTGCCAAACAACCATAAAACAACAATATTTCTAAGGCCACTCAAAAATTCGATCTTGAAGTTCCAATATCGATTAGAATTTTCTACGTTCCTGGCAATTACAACCGCTTGCGAGCTGGTCGGATCATGACGTCAGAACCTCGGAGGAGGAGCTTAGGCAATACCTACTAATACATTTTGAATGATATCCTTTTCATCAATACCTACTAATACATCAATGTATTAGTAGGTATTGGCTTAGGTCCGAACACTCAGTGGACGGAGTATAGCATAGTATTGCACTAAATTTGTATGCTTAAATTTATAAACTTATTTAGTTTACTTACAAAGAAGAAAGAGTTTCACCAGCTCCACCACCTTTATCTCAACCTCCTCCGTCTGAAATACTCTATTATTTCATTACGGTATCGGTAGCCCAATATTGACTAAATAATTAAATGCAAGCTATGAATTTAATAAATTAAATGAACTATTTTCTAGTTTCTGGGAGTACGGAGGACTAGCTTCAGGAGGTCTCCGCCAGGTTGCGTTGAATGGAGCAACAAAACAGCTTGAAGCTGAACTGAAACAAGAGGTAGGCCATGATATAAACATAAAAAATTGGAAAATACACATTTTTAAAGCTATTGTTATATAAATTTACAATGTTACAAGAACTGATGAAATTGCTAGACTTCAGCTGAATATAATCAGTAAGATTTCAATAATTGATTGAAGATGAATCATAAATGAATTGATTAAATAAATCATTAAATTTTGAATTGCTCATTAATAATTAAGTTTTTATCACAGCTTCAATTGTCCTTTCTTGAAACTAGTTCCATATTATCTAATTTATTTTTTGTATTTCAGAGTCAAAATATACGCACAATCATCAAAGCAAGAGGTATAAGCTACCCAAATGTTACTGGAAAAACATTTGCCGTGTTTAGAGTGGACAAAAAGCATCACCTCATCTCCTTGGTTTCAATGATAGGTTAGTTAATGGCAGCAACATTGGTGTAACATATCAATTTGTAATAAAATTAATTATAATTTCTATTAGTCTAGAAGAAATATTCTGATAACATGAAAGTTAGTTACAAGTATCTTCAATAATAAAATTTTCGTCTTTCGAAGGAGAAAATAAGCCGTCAATCCCGACTACCTAAAAATAGTCGTCATCTCTCATCATCATCCCTCTCATTACTTATGGCACAAGCCTAAGAGCTCATGTGGGCGTCAACCTCAGAAACAACAAAAACAATGACAAAATCATGCTATTGGTATTTAAAATACACTACCTACTCAAAAATATCATGTCCGTCTATTTTTGAGACGTTACAGTCATACATGTCAATAATAAAATTGAGGAAATTAAATAAATGTTAATTATCTCATTTTTAATTTAACAGATCCCTCCCCGGATTGGGTTGTTGGAGTTTCGAAATTGGAACTGTGTTTGGAGAATTGCAGTTGGGTGGAAAACAAAGTTTTGAACCTATATCCATGGGATACTGGAATAGACAGTGGTATAACGTATACGGTGAGTAGGTCTACTGCACAGTAACACTCAAATAAATCAAGCTAATATTCAATTAGGAATATTATCAATCGTATTCAAAGACAGAAAGTTATTTCTCGAATACCGCATACGGTAACAGTAGATGCTTTTATAACTCTTAATTCAGAATAAGCTGCTTCCAATTGAAAAGATTTTCAATTTTGATTGATTAAAAAATTGTAGTAGGCTACACCTCTTCCAACTGATGACTTGAACAGGAAAGTTACTGGTTTCTCTTAAAGAAAAATAATGTAGTTTCATTTTTCTTTATCAAATCATTACCAGATTGATGATATATTATAGATGCTTTTAGGTGCTATGAAAGTTTTGATTTAAGGTAATAACAACAAATCTTATAAAATTTATTTGACATTTCAGTCACCATCCCAGCCAACTGTACCTCAAGATCCAATCAGAAGAATAAATTCATCGTATCCAGCTGATCCCAAGTCTCCATTTTTTGATCCTTCAGGTAATTAAGGTAGTTCTGATTTTTAAAATTGTTCACTATTACACTGAGAAAACAGGATCCCTAATATTTGTTGCGAAGAAGGCTTGATACCTCTATCACTTGCACTCCAGCATTCTAAATTGTTCATTAAATATTTTTTCCTAAAAATTAGATACCGACTTACACATTAGAGACAACTTACTCCATTAAATCTATGTTAGTAAATCATTATTGAAAGATAATGTAAGATACCGAACACAACTTAGTTCAATAAATCCATCTTATTAATTCACTATTGAAAGATAATGTAATATAGAAAGGCAGATAATTGGAAGCAACATAAATAATTATTATAAAGTCAATCATCGAAAATCAAAATTAATAATTTAAAACTTAATACAGATATCCTGTAAGCTGTTACACCAGCCCAACGCCCACTATGCACTCACTAATCTGAACATACAAGCTGTAATCAACTCTGTGCATGTCTAGCTAGGCAGAAGGCTGATTTCTGTGTAATTTATAGCCTAATACAAAATTTATGTATAATATAGCTCCTTTTTTCTCAACTTTATTCATTGTATCTCGAATAATTGTATATTGATTTATTAACTGTGCAATTTTATATCAATACATTTTGATTTGTTTTCAGATTTAGCTTGGGATGAATGAATAATTCTTTGTAAGATATGTTTTGTTTCAACTGAATTTTGTGGGTGTTTGTTCTGTTTCAAGAATTGACAAAAACCCCTAATTTTTTTCCATTTATTATGAACAGGCGAAGAGATGAAACCAATGGCCAAACTGTATTTGAATAGACAAAGAATCTATGAGAGAAGTTGCACTGATTCGGAGGAGCTGTCTGAGCCTGATGATGGTATGTTGAAATTCGTTAGTGCTTTATATTATTTCAGATCGATAATCTATAATACTTATTTTGATTTTTTGTGGGGAAGGTATTTCATGTGATTCGAACCTATATTCAAGCATTTTTCGAGTAGTTCTGAAGGTGATATTGTCATAGGTTTATTGTAATAGTCATCCATATTGAATAAAAATGCTTGATATTGTCAAGCGATATCTCAATTTTTAATAAACATGTGGTTTGACAGTATCTAGTCTTTTTATTCAATACATTAAAACATTTTGTGCAGTGCATCTGGGAGATAATGAAATAACGTGGAAGAATTATATTTTTTAATTGGCATAAAGAGAACAACGCCTATACTTATCTATTATTGTTCCCTACCAATATTGTGAACAATGCCTGCCTAATATTGTTGAATCTTCTGACATAATGGTTTACATACTGTGGAAATCTAGTCATTAATAATATTTCCTACATCACGTTTCTGGATATTGAACACCATAACCTTTATCTGTGACTATAATCTAATAACTGTGAATTATGAACTCACAGAAATTGATGTATCGTTTTAGTACAAACCTAAATTCTATACTGTAAATTGATACAATTTTACATAATTCTGTATCTCTAAAGAATATTATGTGATGAAACATCCCTCCTTGAGTGTAATTTTCAATAATAATAATTTCATTGCAGCTTGTGAAGTGCTGAGACAGTGGTCAGATTGGGGCATATGCATACCAACCGAGAGCTGTGGCATAGGTTTTCAAACGAGGCAGAGAGAGTACAAAGAGCCTGAGAAAGCTGGTTCACTGTTATGCAGTGAACAAGTGACTCAACGTAAAAACTGTACTATACCAAACGCTAACTGTGGGTGAGTATAATGAATAATATTTTCAAAATTGATTAATTAAACAAAAAATGGAGAACTTAAAAATCAGATATTTGATAATGAATGATATAAAAATGAAACTATTGTAGCAGAAAATGGAGAACTGGTAAATTTGCTCATCGATTATTATACCGCATTTTTTTCAAGTCCGAAATTATTTGATCGGAATAAAGCTAATAAAGTGAAGTGTAAGGCAAGACATCATCATTAACAACATCATCATACAAAAAAATCTTCACTGAAAATATGCAAAGATATTTTCAGTACAAAACTTCGGTGGAACTGATTTCCAATAGAAACAAATTAAAACTATTTTGAAACATTTACTTTTGGAGTTAATGTGATGATCACATCAGTTCAGTGTTGAACATTGGCCTCTTATAAGGAACTAATCAATTCTTTTGTTCTTGTTGCAGACCAGACATCAGGTATTTGAACAGAGTTCTACCTGAATGCGAACAAGCAGAATGGAGTGACTGGTCAACATGTTCAGCTACTTGTGGACGCGGAAATAAAGTTCGGTGAGTAAATAATTAAGGAATATTGGGAAATATGTAGAATCCAGGTTCTTATTGGTCCATTCAATGCGCATCTGAAAAAACCTGAATCATATTCTACTACAATGAACATTAGTTGAAGTACATTGTATCAATTTAAATGCAATTTAATAATAATTGAATAATTTACAGGTTTACACTTCCAAGCCAGTAGAATTCAGTTATTTCTCCATACATCATTAAATCAAGTGAAATCGTATTTCCTGTCCACTAAAATGCACAATTCATTAAAATATTCTTTATTTAATCATAAAATACAAATTTGTCATTTCAAGGTATTCTCAACACCAATACCGTAATTTATTCTTCAACACAGATGAGTAGGCTACGCCTAGTTTCGAATTTACTATGATTCAATATTTTTTCAACAGGCAGAAGATTTTCAAAGATGAGTTTGAAAAAGAGTGTCGTTTCAACGTTGAATTCCAAGAAACACGCGAGTGTGAGGAACCGCTAGACGATTGCAGTCAAACTTATCCGGTGAGTTATCAGCCAACTAGTTCCGTTCTGTAGATTTTCAAATTTGATCTACATGTCTTGTGCTGTTACAAAGACTGTGTCTACAAGTCTGTGGTCTTATGCTGTTATTTCAGTGAGTGATATAGTTAGTGCCTATTAGTGCAGTTTTAAATTCGATGTTTTTTTTGTTTTCTAAGGGTGAAACCCACATGAGCACATAGGCTTGTGCTTGGGTAATGAGTTGGGTGATGATGAGAGATGACGGCTACTTTTAAGGTAGGCCTAGTCGGGACTGACGGCTTATCGTCCTCCGAAAGGCGGGGTAGCCGTATTGATGTGATTGTGCTGTGGTCAAAGAATGATGTAACTTAATGATTTTGCTCACACACAATGATTTTTGGACGTCTGATTATTTTCATCCCCACAAATTCTACTGAATGGAACGATATTTGCCACACATCATGAATGCAAAGTTCCGTTCTATCTAGTCGAATCTATTGACACAGAAAAAATTGAACGTCCAGAAATCATTGTATTCGTGTAGTCTTGTCAAGCAAAGAAGACATTCCTTAAAATGCTGACAGCAATCGAAATGAGAATAGCCCAACACTCATCACAACTTATCAGCGGTATGTTGACAGAAGTGATTTTACACTAAAATTTTCAGATTGCGCATCCGTAGTTACACTCTCTCGCTTCAATCGGACATTTTCAAGGAATGTCTTCTTTGCTCGACGAGACTATACGTTCAGATATTTCTAACATTAAATTCTCTACAGAAACAATAATTCAATAATCGTTAGAACAAAATTAATTATAATAATTGGTTTGAATTTCATTTAATTTCTTTTGAGCTGTATGATGAATATTACAATAATGTAATAACTGATAATATATTATAGTAATGATATTTCATTAATAAACTGGAACTAATTCGGACTGACCGCGCTGTCTTCAAGATTGTAATTGATTAAATTTGTTGTGCAGGAGGGCTCGCTGGCGGACAGCGACAAGTGTCCGTGGTCGCACTGGTCGCCGTGCATGGCCAGCTGCAACAAGGGCAAACAGATTCGCACGCGGTTCGCGTTGCCCCACTTTGTCGCCGACGACCCGTGCATGGGCCTCGTCATGACCGAGGAGGTCGAATGCGACACCGGACGCAGCTGCGACATATCCACCGAGCAAGCTTACGGTTCGTTACTATTCCATTGCCAATCTATAGGGCCATATTTCTCAAACTAACATTGCTTTATGCCTGATAAGCAGCCTTTGAATAACACAATAAGCTTGGCATACATCAGAAAAATATATTGGTCCGAAATTTTGAAGTTCTAGTGGGTATTTAGGAATATTTTTGATTCAATAATGTTAATTTGGCTTTTATTTAACAACCTTTCTGGTTTTTAAATTGATTTGTGATGTTTTCCAAGAGTAAAAATTGTGTGCGTTAACATTGATAATGAACATTACCTGAATTTGGACATTTTAATCTAAATTGGAATAGAAGACGTTTTAGATGAACGCCTGTTTTCCTATTCCTTATTGTATTATTGTAATAAAATGAATCAATAAAAAAATAGCCTTGAGGACATTTAAAATAGCTATTTCTCAAAATTTGAGAAAGAGACGTTTTGGACTTAATTGTCTATGTGTTTACCCAATAATTTTACTTTAAAAAAAATTTATAATCAATAAACAGATAAATAGATAATGATTTGTGTAGAAGATGTGATGTTTATGAAAAACATAAGCCATGAACATTATTTCTTTTTATACTAACTTTTTACGTATTTTTCAACTCTTTCAGTATAATTTAGGCTCGTAGTATCTATCAAAACCAAGTTTGAACTTGATGCATACTCTATTCATAGCTTCAACCAAGTTTAACCGTGGATACTGTTTGGATTTTGAGAAAGTTTAAACTACTAAAACTAATCTTATTTGCACTCACTTTTGATGGATATGGTACATATACGTGCATATTATTAATCACTATATTTACGGCTCATACAGCCTATAATTCAGTCAGCCTATGAATTATACGGCATAGTATGCCCTAAGATATAAATAGCCTAAGGAGTATAATAGGAGTATATTATACTATTGATCGATCGGCTCTCCCAGCTTCTGCTGTATAATGGTTTCAAAATCCATCACCTTTGTTATAATAGCTAAATTATTATAATGCTTCAGGTCTTGAAAAGCCTTCTCATTCTTTCATCAAGCATGGATTTTCTTCTGTCAAAAATTATTACTCGAATGTATTCAACACTTGTTAATTGCTATTGAACGGAAAATTTTTTCTATAGTCTAGTTCTAATAGCCTATCAGAAGGTTCCAATCACATGCAAGATAATGCTTGAAGAGATCAATAACTCTGATTTTGTATTTTCGTACACTTTTCCATAACGCTTTACTAACCCGCATGTATGCCACTTATATCTTTCCAGAGATATGCCAGCTTCCTAAAGATGTGGGCCCTTGCAGAGGCTACTACAAGCGTTGGTTTTTTGACACGCTCACTCAATATTGTCAAGAATTCATTTACACTGGGTGTAGAGGAAATAAGAATCGGTTCATGACGCAAAATGAGTGTGAACACACCTGCAGAAAATTCAAAGGTGAAATTTAAATTCGAAAAAATACTCAACTAAGTTAATATGAATCATTGTAGGCCTACTTCTTAATCTATTCACTTATGTAGACAGTCCAAGCAAAGAATACAAGAAGGGAAAACGACTCCAGCTCGGTCAATGTTGGTTCAAAAATTATACATTTGGTCTCAAATTGTACAAAACATTCTAATTTATAATTTGAAACCAAATTTTCAATTTTTAAACCAATATTCACCGAGCTGGAATAATTTTACCATCTTGCCATAATGTCTTCTTTGCCTGGACAGACTGCACCTGCGCAAGTTTCACAAATCTAAAAATCCATGTTTTGACAACTTGACTTAAAGACTAGTTCGAGATGAAAAAAATGTTCAAAAATATTCCTGTATTCTTCCATCGTTTTATCACATCTTGTATTCTCTTCATCCTCTTTTCTATATACTGTATCAATGTTTGTTTTTTCGGATGATGCCCACATAAGCATTTTAGCTTGTGCGTGGGTAATGGATATTGAGTGGAGTGCGAAGGTGATTGATGAGGTGAAAAACAGCCATGCCAGTGGGGTTCGAACCCAGACCTGGCAGTCTAATCTGATGTTAATACAGTATTGATTTTGGATTAAAAGAAGAAAACTTTCACACTGAATAATAAATTGATCATGTACCTATAATTTTAAATAAGAAAATGGTAATAAATTTATAACTTGGGCTCTGCTGTGAGGGTAATAATTATCTGAATTCATGAAAGTGATTTATTTCAACTTTCAAGAAACTTTATTGAAGGAATTATTGGACGTAATATAGTTTATAGGATGCATCATTTATTTACAGAAAATAGAAACAAGAAAATTTTTGAATTGTTTTTTATATAGCCTCCTAATCATCATCATCTTGAAATACTGTAATTTTTAATAATAGTAAGGACCATGGAAGGCTTTTAATGTTAACCTTTAACAAGCATGAAGGCATGTCAAACTATAATAGGAATAGCAGCTTCCAACAAAATTGGCCGTTGGCAAATATACATATTTTAATAATTTTAAGATCTGTCAGGATAGTCTCTGAAAGTGATCTGTGAGAGCAATACGATCTAGCTGAGTTTTCTCACGACTCGATCTTTTCTTGCAGACCGCTCACTAATCGTCCTGACAGAGCTGAGCAAGTGTGCATTGATTACAGCCATTCGCCAACCACCAATTACATTGCATTAATTTAATTATGATCATTATGATAAGGACCTTATTATTACCACCCCATCACCTAAATTGATTCATTATTGTTCCTGCGTATGCTTCGCATTTGTTAAGTGTCGTTTTCAATAATCACTAGGATTCATTAATTCACATGCAATCCTTATATATAGCCTAATTTCAACTAAGTTAGTTGTTAATTGAACTAATCAATTCAAAAATATCTCATTCCTTTTAGTGACACAGTTGCTTGAATCTTCAATAAAAGTTGATTTGTTTGCCTGTGTGCATGTCTGAACTCACTAAACAGCGGAACTAATAGCTAACAGAACTGCCATGTTGAAACAGTATGGAGTTTCATTGACAGGAGCCATTTCATACAATGTTGAACTGCAGGATACTAACTGTGGTATGTAAAAAAGTAATAAATTGAACTTTTTTATTTGAATAAGATCTCATCATCTCTTTTTTGTGCTGTAGGAGTCTTTACTCTTTTTCTGGCTTTCTCCAAATTATCTTATGACCAACAAATTATTTTATTTTTATTTTCTTGATTCAACAGTGAATGGATATATTATTGGTAAAGATGTAAGATAGATATGATGTAATAATTTGTACCGTACCGTATCTGCATTATCTATTGTTAATTAGATTTTTTATTTGTGTCAAGTAACAATTATTATTTCTCTAACTGCTGGCTTGGGGCATGATCAATCAATTGTGTTTATGGGAATGAATATTTTATTCTCGGTAAAGAAAAAATCAATGTACCTATTCAATGAAAACAGTATTGTAAAGTTGAAACACATGAATTATAAGGAAATTGAAAAGGATATTTTCCACAAGATTTGGAAGTTTTTGTGTAATGTTTCCAAAATAAGGAACAAATTATTTACTTATATAATATATAATGAATATCTTTCATTTTTAATTTTCAGAATACTCAACACCACCAGGAATCCCATCTAGATCGCAAATAAAGGTAACCAACAGAAATTATTTTCAAGCATAATTTCATTTTCAAATTGTTGAATTTCTAAACAAAGAAGTATTTGATTGCTGTTTTATTTTTATTACATTCTTGTAATATTTACTTTTTAAAAGCAGGTTTTCTTCGAACTGCTTTAGTCAATATGTAGCCTATCTATTTAATCTATCTATCTATTTGATTTATGTAATCGAGTGGATATTCTTGCCATTCTATAGTGCGAATCTGGCCATTCTATCTTGTAGCCTATGCGTGTGTTGAAAAGTTTTATACTTCATGGAATGTGCCTCATCGCAGGTCTAAAAAAACACTGGTAGCGGAAATTAGTTTATTTAACAGTATCAACTTCTCGAACATATAGCTGGCTAGTTTACTGAATGTTCGGTATAATGTTCGCAATGTCAGTTCTCAATTATCACCACAGAATATAAACTTCTTGTTGCATGGATGTGGTTCAATTTTTAATATGTTTTCAGGCTACATCTGAGAGTCCTGATTCAGATAATCATGATGTTCAGGAAGGCGATCAATGCGAGTACTCGAAGTGGGGCAAATGGTCGCAGTGCTCCAAAAAGTGTGGTCGAGGAGAGCGCGAAAGATTCAGAACTGTCAAGGTAGAATTCTTGTCACTTATTTCAATAGATATTTGAAGTGATCTGCATTCCATCATGTAAACCACGACCATAAAGACGTAATTTTACTCACAATACTGCCATCCTGCCTGAAAATAATTACTAGCACCATAGAATAAGAATATAAGCTTCCTTTATAAGCTTACATCCTTTTTATATGCTAGTACCTATTATAGTGTTAGACGATGATCATTTCAAACGATCTGACCTCATCACACTATGTGTAAATAATAAGATTAAAAGTATATTTTTGTGTAGTTTTGCAGGTGATATTGTGTGTAGTTATTCCTCTTGAATAAATAAAGACTACAAATTGTCAAATCAGATTGACAAACCACATAAATCTGTTGTTTGGTCATTTCCTGTAACTTTATTTAAAAAGTTGAATTGCACAAAATTTCTACAAATAGATAATTTGAAACATCGTGAGATATTGAACATTCCATATTGAATTGAATAATTTGATTGGCGTATTGACTGAATTCTTTCTGAACCTACATAATGAAATAATGTGCCTACAGTAGAGATAACACTACAGTATCTAAATCATAGAATGGAATTTTGAAATTACACTGAAATATTGAAAACAATAGAAATCAAGATTGTATTACTATAATTAATAGTTGGGAACAAAATTATAATGCTCATTCATGTTGGTGATGTGATGTGTATGTGCTGATAGTAATGTAACTCCTGTGAGTAACCATAGATTTTTCTGTTGTTTATGGTTTCTTGAATTTCCCAGTAGCCTATCAGTGTGAAGGTAGCATTCGAGCGGCTCGAGCTGCCCGGCTCTAGCTGCGCTACTCTAACCATCACAACTCTTTTCACAAATTATAAATGTTCACTTTGTTTTAGGGCTTCCAATGTATAATTAATCAATAGTGAAATTCATCCTTCTTAAGTCATTTTCAAGTGAATTTCACTATTTATTGATCTTTTATACGATTGGTAGGCTGGTAATAACCCTAATACATAAGTGAACATTTTTATAAGAGCTGGGCAGCTCTAGCTTCTAGCAGCAAATTTAAAGCTGGGCAGCTCGAGCTGTGGCTTGGCAATGCAACCTTTAGTGAAACACTTTTAGGTTCCAATCACTTATCGGATCGCTATAAATATTGTTACCCATTAAAAAAAAAGAATAATTAATTTGGTTGGGAGGTAGATTTTGAACATTGTAGTACATAAATTTCAACTACTGTAGGCTGAATTGATTTATGTATTGCTCAAATTTCTATCCAGGTGAAGCCGAAAACTGGTGAAAGTTGTCCAGAAATTCAACAGAAGAAAAAATGCAGAGGAAAGCAATGTGGTAAGAAAATCATCTCAATTATTTCCTCTTTATTCTATTTTTCAGAGTTTATAGAAGTGTTTGAATAATTTGAACCGAAGTGTTAATTGACACGGTTGAGATTTTATTGTTTTTCCCTTTTAGACAATCTCAAATTGCGTCAATTCCGAGAAGAATAGGTTCAATATAGAATTAATTTGAATAGCCTCTTTTCATTAAATATAATTAATTTCTATTTTTCTATAGAAAATAATATATACTTCAATCCTTCTAAAATCTATGCGGTCAACTTCCTTTCAAAAAATTACAAGTATGAAATGAAACAATAAAAACAAAAATGTGTTTTAATATTGATGTTGCTTTCCATGACGAAATACTTATCAACACTTTATATAGTAGAAAACGACTTGTATTTCAATGTAAATACTTACTTGCTTAGTGAAGTGGGATGCATTTCACTCCTGAAGAAGAGCTTCATCAGCCTCTATCAGGAGTTAAATGCATCCCACTTCACTATGCCAAAAGTAAGTGATTTACTAAATTTACATTGAAATACGCACAAGTCGTTTTCTACTATATAAAGTGTTTTGATAATGATGATACAGGACCTTTCTCTTCGATTGTTTCATTCGATACATGTATGTGTACAATCTATCGGTTGAGTGTTAATGGAAGGGATATCCTTGGATATTCTTCTCCAAGAATGGACATCTATGTCCAAACTCCGCCATTTCATGTAGATACATCACAATCATTCTACAGCCAGCATATTGAATCCTATAAGATTACCTGTGTAATTTAATAAGTTTTTGTACTCTACATATTTTCTATTCAATCCAATAGTTTCATCGATTTTATCGTAATCTAGGATTTAAGCCTAGATAAATGAAATAGGTAATGTAATGTAAATTATTAAAATAATAAGATGAATGTTGTAATCTACGTGAAGAATCCAATCTAATTTAATTACTCCTATAATATATAACATACAACCTCATTGCACGACTGCTCATCCGTTCTCCACAGTCGCGGTCATCACCTTCAGCTCACCAGTCCAATGACTCCGCGTTTCTACTTTTTTAACTATTGAGTCTATGGGGTTTTTGAATTTTTACCAAAGTAATCATGATTATCAGGTAACCCGGAGCTATGCAAGTACTCATCGTGGAGCGTGTGGTCGCCATGCTCGGCCACGTGTGGTCACGGCGCCACTCGCCAGCGCACGCGCCACGTGATGCCCGTCAAGCACTTCAACACCGACGTCTGCATCGACCGTGTCGACAAGCAGCAGTGCATCGTGCTGCCTTGCTTTTGAAATGTCATCTAAAGTCTTTTTTTACAACTATTCAATCACTACTGTATATCTATTTACTGAATTATTTAATTTATATTCAATGTTGTATTAGTATAATTGTAACTTCATATTTTTAAATTCTAGTTGGCCTATAGGCCTAGTGGACACCAACGTAACTGGCGATTGGCAAATGTTGATTTTTTCATTAAAGTTCTACAAGAACAGTCTGAAAGCGAAGTCGGGGAACAGTCTAAGGTCTACGAGAGCCAAAACGTTTTCCTGATGTTATATCGGTTATTTAATAAGCTCTAGCAGACCGCTCTGAGCATTAAAACATGATATAGCGATTGTATAACCATTCGCCAACCGCCAGTTATTTCGCATAACTGTTTCTAAGTTAGAACAAACAATAACAACATGTAAGTTACCCTATCAAGGGACAATTGGTTATATTGGCTAAGTGTAACAACCCAAGGGCCGTCTACCCAAGCCGTGGACTACTATAAATAATAATAATAATAATAATTGACACAATCAATCCAATTTTTGTATTGAAAATTGAATGATATATTTTATGTAAATCATTTAACAGATTAGCAATACAGGGATGGGCAGGGAAGTTTCCCAAGTTTTGAGATGGCGCTGTGAGTCATCTGAAAACCAGGGATCCTGCCCCTCCCTGTACTATCGATATTTACTGTGTAAATTTTATTTAATTGTAGTAATAACATTACAGTTGAACCCCTTTTATCTGACCGTTCTAAAAAAAGTAAAATCTTCCGTCACAAACGAATTTGCTCTAATAATGATCGAAGAATAGCTTTCATCCACTTCCTAGGAACGTTTAGAAGTTTGTTGGATTAAATTCTTAGTGACATATTATAATTATTATTTTCCAATATTAGTCGATTTAACCGTTACCGACCATGGTCTGGTATCGTGTGAAGGGTTCTGATGTATTCCATCTAATAAATTTATCATTTTAGACTATTTTAGAATTGATTTTCAATGCTTATACCAAGATGTTATCTGAAATAAAGTGATGATAATTTTTAGTATCAATCTCAATAGCGTTTATCATAAGTGTCAATAAGTTATGACTTAAATCAGTTATAGTTCTTTAATATTATTATAGCGGTGTATACTCGGTAATGCCTATGATACACAGTTCACAAAAGATACAAATAACGATACACATATCAAATTAAACTAACGAATAGGAAGCACTCATAAGATACAGGAAGGAAGGTTTTGTAAGTTTGTAACAATCGGTGTATCGTATCCTCTTGAATACATTATCTTGGGTAAATTTGATCACCTTGTACACTCCGCTTTATGCCTGGAAATAAAAGAAAAATATTACTTGTTGAATGTTAATACGGAGGTTCAAAACTTTTTGAAAATCCTTGTAACATTTCAATATCATATTACTCTTATAATTAATATTATTATATTTTCAATTTCAATAACTTTTAATTTATTGTATTTTCATATAATCTTGATTTAGACCAATATTCACATTTATTTCTTGTTATTTTTAGTTTTCATTTTCATCTAAAAATGTAGATATGAAACGAGTTGATGTAGCTCAAATAACTCTAACTCATGATCAGTATTACTTACACCAATCAATAAGCACACTATTTTAGTTCTACATTATAACTGTTAGAATAGTTAAGTTATTGTGTATAAATCAGTGTTTAGTAGATTGTAAGATTTGCATAAATTGTGTCTAAATGGGAAATAAATCTATAGCAAGTCAATTCAAAATAGCATGAGAGCATTAAATATTGATTCCATTCATTCCAATAATCCATAGATTATGGTATTCATAGAAACAAGAGGATACTTGAGCCCTCTCTTATACGGTGGATTTTTGATACGAAGTAGTGATACAGAGTCAAACTTGATACGAATTTGAGTATTTGAATGTTTTTTTCACATACAAAGGTAGGTATCAAAATTTGCATAACTAAACTATATGAGTTATTATTTGGCTTGCGATAATTATTGTTGATTACTCTGTATTCTCTCTGATGAGTCAACACTTTTTACAAGAAAATAAAGCGAAGATTGCGAATTCATCATCAGGGTTGGGGGGTGGGGAGCGCATTTTCATGAAAGCAGTAAAATTTTTTGAACATAATTATTTGACTTTGTTTATTGAGAAATCACATATAATTAAAAAATAACGTTAACAATACAATCATGCGAATGTAGGTAGAAGGCAACATGTGAAACGATAAGAATTAATTCATCATTATTCTTTCACTTGAAAAAATTCTAAACTTGCATTCATTTCATGAATGATTATTTGGAATAGAATGATGATGATATGGATAAGTTGTTGCATCAAGATAACTCTTATGAAAATCATCAGATTGATTAGCCTACATCAGCAAAAAATTGGCTTAAAAAACAAAAGTAAAATGTACAATAAAATTATCTCCTAATTGTTTAAATTTATAATTGAATAGCTATATAATTTTCAATGAAAGTTAATGTAACAAAAATCTTCAAAATCAGACACTAATCAGCCTTGAATGTTGCCTTCTTGGAAACTATCCACTCATGAGTCATAACTTGTGGTAGTGTGAGTCTATTTTTGGGATTTTTCTGTAGCAATTTGGAGATCAGGTCTCTAGCACCAGAACTTATGAAAGCTGGATAACGGACGTCAACGGCGCAGATCTTTTTGAATGTCTCGTCATTTGATTTACTTTCGAATGGAGGAACACCAACAAGGAACTCATAGCACAGAACTCCCACGCACCAATTGTCCACATGTTCATCGTAAGTTTTGTTGAGCACCATTTCTGGTGGCAGATAGTCCAATGTGCCACACATTGTTTTGCGCTTGAGAGAAGGTGCATGAACGGACCAGCCGAAATCCGAAAGTTTTATCCTACCATCAAAAGTCAGCAATATGTTTTCGGGTTTGATATCCCTATGGATAACTTTATTGAGATGGCAATAGTGAAGTGCATCAGAAACTTCATAAATGTACTTTGCTGTACGACTCTCTGAGAATCGTTTATAGGGAGCACTTTGCAAATGTTTGTACAGTTCTCCTTTGCCTGCATATTCAAGCACAAGGAATATTCTTTTATCATCTGCAAAGTAAGTGAACAAGCTAATTATGTTTGGATGTCTTAAATGACTGTGAATCTCAACTTCGCGTATAACCTGATGTTCCATGTTACCCTTGTGTAGTTCGGATTTGAAAATTGTTTTCAAAGCAAACAATGTGTGCGTTTGTTTTTCTCGAGCCAAATAAACCCTACCGAATTTCCCTCTGCCCAAAGGTTTACCGATTTCAAAGTCATCTAATGAAAATGGTTTTCTTTTCCTTTCCAGTGAAAATTTATACATTTTCAGTGCATGTTCGCGTGCTTCGGCAGGTAGATTATCAGGTAACTTGAATGGGAGTTCACTGAAATCCTCGTCATTTTGAGCTATCCCATTTCCATTCTCCTGGTCAGTAGACATTCTCTGAAACAATGAAAAATAAATTATATGAATTGAAGCCTATTAACAATTTAGGACTTGAGCCTATATCAATAAATTAAATTGTTTGGATAAAAAATGATGAGGCATCATGTATACAGGGTGTTTCAGAAGGAATGTGCAATAGTTCTCAGGCTGATTCCTTACACCAAGTAGACAAAGAAGTTCCATAGGACCGACCCCCAAAAACGCTTTGTTACTGAGATAATAATGGCGGAAAATTGAGATTTTTCAAAATATATTAATTTTTCTAATTTATTAGAGGTTTCAGAGAGGTTCTAAAATAATCAATTCCTATGTAAAATTAGCTGAGGAATTCAATGAAACCAGTTCCAAGTTTTTAACTTCAACGGTTATTGAGATAATTGGAAAAATATGCTAAAAAACGCCATTTTTCAACAATAAGGGTTATAACTGAGTAAGGAATCATAAATTTGTACTTTTAATTAATGGAAGTTGAAGAGAGTCTGATTCTAAAGAAAAAGTTATATGGCGGCGATTGTGTAAATCTTACCCAAATCTCAGAAATAGCAATCAAAGTTCGCAAAATCGCTACTAAACATGAATTTATCACTTGTGCTATGTTTTGTCAATTTTGCGATTTTTGATCGCTATTTCTGAGATTTGGGTAGGATTTACACAATCGCCGCCATTCAACTTTTTCTTTAGAATCCGACTCTCTTCAACTTCAATTAATGAAAAGTACAATTTTATGATTCCTTATCCAGTTATAACCCTTATTGTTGAAAAATGACGTTTTTTAGCATATTTTTTCAATTATCTCAATAATCGTAAAGTTACAAACTTCAGACTGGTTTCATTGAATTCCTCAGCTAATTTTACATAGGAATTGCTCATTTTAGTACCTCACTAAAGCCTCGAAAAATTAATATTCTTTAAAAAATCTCAATTTTCCGCCATTGTTTTCTCAGTAACAAAGCGTTTTTGGGGGTTGGTCCCATTGAACTTTTTTGTCTACTTGGTGTAAGGAATTAGCCTGAGAAGTATTGCACATTCCTCCTGAAACATCCTGTATAACTCTGGAAAGTTTACTACATAAATATTCAATATGGGGGCCCCAAGTTAGCTTCTCGTCAAGATGGATACCCAAAAACTTGATACTTTTGACCCCCCAAAATATGGAATTGAAATCGGATTTAGACTAAGAGCTTTTTCCAAAAATCTTCACTCAAAGTATATCAACTATCAATAATACTGTACCGAGCTGATTTGAGTTCAAACTCGCTCTATGTAATTATTGTTGCTATACTTTGATGCATAAGTTATGCAAAATGTGAGAATCTTGACTTTGTGCTTCGGCTAATCGTGTGTGCGATTTGAAATTTTCACAAGCCCACGATGCCACGCGCCAGTCGGCGCTTCGGCTAAATGTTAGCCGAATCGACTTGAATTTTGAATGAAAGTAGATTTTTGGTACCTATTCCAATTTATCGGATCAAAGAGGTGGAATCGATAATGGATCATACTCTGGTATTTTACCAAAAATGTATTATGAAACATCAATACTTTTTCCAAATGTGATTTTTGTCTCCTTCAAATCCTGATGTGGATTGCTTTGATTGCGAGTTTGACGGAATAGCATTTATACAATTTTTTACACGAGCGGCAAGCACGCTGCCCGCGTTGCTCAAACTCCACTTACCGAGTCATGTAGTGCGGGTTGCCTATCTACAAACTACTTAACTTTTCAAGTCTGGGGTGGCGCCCTTGCTCATCTTACACAGAGGGGATATATGCCAGTTGATTGAGCTTATTACTATAAAGGGTGTCAGTTTGAAGAAAATAGTTTGAAACATTTTCGAGAAAATTGAGATAGAAATATTGCAAAATCCATTTTTCTCAACAATGCTGCGGATCTTTTGCGATTTTGTCAGGAACGAGACTCATGGCAGTCAATCGGTCAATTAGGAATCGAGATAATGTGTATACAGACAGACACACACACACACACACACACACAGACCAATACCCAAAAACCACTTTTTTGACTCAGGGGACCTTGAAACGGATAGAAAACCTAAAATTGGGGTAACTTAATTTTTTTTGGAAAGCAATACTTTCCTTACCTATGGTAGTAGGTAGGGCAAGGAAAGTAAAAATAGCTCATCCCAGACTTGAATAATAATAATGGGATATAATAACTACATTATAAAATTCAGAATAAGTTAATATATGTACCACATTTACATTATCATTTATAGGAAATTTTTATAAATCCTGATGAGCAATTGTCATATGATTCTTCATATTTTTGACTTGTTCAGTTAGTAGTTTTATATTGCCTATACAAGTTAGATAAGACAATAAAAATTATTTCAAGTTCAGCATTTCTAGGAGCAGTTTACCCAATATTAACATGGGGTGAATATGTCCCCGTCAACCTGAAAATGTAATTGTCACAAAATAACCAGTACAGGTAAAGCATGTCCAAGCAAATAAGACATTCTTGCAGTATTGGATAATGACTCCATCTCGGTCAATATTGGTTCGAAAATGATAAATTTGATATCAAATAATATAAAAATATGTTTTCTACAATTTGAGACCAAATAATAATTTTTCTGGGCCAATATTGAGCAGCGAGCTGGAGTCGTTTTCCCGTCTTCCCAGAACGTCTTCTTTGCTTGGAAAGGCAATTCTATCGTAGGCTATGATTACAGTTTTGACGTCTAGAGAAATCGGACTCCCCATCTGCCGGTCTAATAAGCGTTGTAAACATTCGTCATATTTGAATTAACGTATCAAAAACTGGTTAAGAGAGTCTCTGTTTTACTCAGTGGGGGAGTACTTTGACAAAATTGCAATCAGAGTTTATTTTTGGGTGATCCTTTGTTAGCAAGACCATCTAGATCCAAAGTTATCTAAATTTGAACTTTAAAATGTTTACTTGTTTGTCAAAAATGTGCTTTTACATAAAAAATAATAGCCTAAGTGTTTTAACAATATGACAAGGACCAAATCAGGTTCACCTGCTGACACAGTAAATCCATATATTTTGGACATATCGATGAGAAGAAGTAAGTATGAAGTATCAAATTGACTCAGAAATAGGAAGCTACGGTACTGGGATGTCTACATTCAGACAGGTTCTGATAATCACGAAAATATTTGAAAACTTGTGCAACTAACTTAATGGCATCGTATTAATTGTTCATTTACTAATAGGGTCTATACTATATTGAATAAAACTTATACATAAATTTAAGACATCAATGAATAAATTAATGAACATGTCTGAACATAACGATTCCCCAATCTAAACATATCAGAAGTAGGCCTGTAGTTTGTTTATCAGTAAAATTATTACCTTGCCTTCGATGGAAACCAACTCAGATAAAAAATGGAGTAGATGACTCAATTAAAATTAGCATTAATAACCCAGCAGAACTTTTCAACGTAAAAAATAACGAAATGTTGAAAAGAATCAAACACTATCAGCGATACTCAGAAAAATTCCAAATTTGAAAACAAAACCGTTAAGTTGAGGTTAGAAACTCAGTGAGTTCCTGGAAACGGAGGGAATTGATGGATAGAGTGCTCATTCAGAAACACGGTTGTCAGAGGGATGCTATAAAAGTCTATATACGACAAACTATACCATTTTTGAAACGATATTTTGTGAAAATTTCCTTTTTCTGCTCTCGACATTGTGAACCACATATCTGTGCTCATTCTAGACTCATTCTCATTTTCTAGACTCAAACCAGCTTTATATTGCAGAAATATAGGGAAAGATTCAAAGATACAGATTAATATTGATTGTAAGTTACCTATGATTTTTCAAGTTGAAAAGTGATTAGGAAAGTTTTAAAGCAGGAAACCTATAGTCTGCCCAAACAAAGATAAGAAAACAATATGATTTTTCATCATAAAAAAATGATACGCCTCCAGCACGGTCAATAAGTTATTGGTTCAAAAAATATTGATTTGGTCTCAATTATAGGAAACATTCTGACCAAATAAATATTTTTTGAACCAATATTGACCGAGAGCTGGAGTCATTTTCTCATCTTGCCAGAGGCTCTTCTTTGGGTAGACACCCAATATTTACACAATAGCCCATTGTGATATTGGTTCATTATCCTCTTATAGAATGAAATTTATAACAATACTGTAATAATTATGTTAAAAATGTTAACAAATAAATAATTCTGATTAAACCTTGTTACAAACTTTGGTTGAGAAACAGAATTTACATTGATAGTATAGTCTGTCCAAGCAAAGAAGACATATTCTGGCAAGATGGGAAAATGTCGCGAGCTCGGTCAATATTTGTTTAAAACTTATGAATTTGGCCTCAAATTGTAGATCAAAATGTTTCATGAATTTATCATTTTTGAATCAATATATATATAACTTACAGAGCTGGAGTCATCTTCTCATCTCGCCAGAATTCTTCTTTGCTTGGACAGACCACACCAGTGCATCAATAATATAATAATATATCTGTTTGTGTAATTCAAGTTTTTATTGACGCATCTATGGCTGCTGTTTACACATTGGAGTAGGCTATCTAATTCAACATTACCTTTATAATTTTTAGACTACGGTACCTAAGGAGATTAATCATAAAAAAATCGCTAGAATAAAGTTATCAACAATATTAACTGTGATATCGTCTTGTACGGTTGTTCTCATAGGCCTACATAGCCTTCTTATGAGTAGACTCTTGTTCATTCTCATACATGAATGTACTCTTGTACATTCTCTTCCGGTTTTCAGAGGTGTTCTGCGCTATCACGTGGTTACAGCTAGCTCATGGTTGATAGGATCGACGTTACCTCTCTTTCCTGGTTGATGACTATTCATCTCTGCTGTAGCATATACGTAGTGGAGTGAATATGAAACTGGCAACCAGGTGGCAGCCCTTCATGGGCTGTTGAGCCATTGACAAACAAACGGTTCTCATACATACACAATTATTTCACCTACCAACTTAGAATTAAGGGCTTTGTTTAAAGACAAAAATAACAAATATTCCATGTCAAACAGATTAAATTTATTTTTTCCAACAGACCATTAAAATTTTTATTTCAACAAAACATAATGAGCATACTAAATTTAGTCAATTTTGAACTCATAATACAACAGAAAATTATACGGTTTACTGTTAAAAAAATCATTGAAGATAAAAAGAAAAAAAGGAAAATATATTATAAATAAAGTGGTACGGTACAATAATTATTGAATTTTGTGCATTGGAATGATTACTTTGCACCCTGACGAAAATCACGACGTGAAGCATCAGTAAGATCCAACTCTATCTCTGGGAATAAGACGAAGATCACCACCATGCTTGAGAAAGACAGATCCTGAAAAATGCAAACAATTAATTGTTACAACATTCCAGAATAAGGATTAAACTGGAAAATGTTTGTGTAGATCCAAATGGAAAAAATATTTAAAAAATCCTTTACTTACAATTTTTAAATTTATAATTAAGTTAAAAATAGAGAGTAATAGATCGAAACAATACCTGATTGCCACTTATTTGTACTGAGCAGTCATCATAACTCAATTGTGAAAAAGTGTTAGCCATCACAGCGATTCCGCATTTAATACGAGTAGCCTATGTATTTCTTAAATATTTCGTTTGAAGACTAAAATAAAAAAGACTAAAATTTAGTATAATATCATAAAATAATAGAAGACTATAGTCTTATTTACAACTAATGTTGTTCATACATTGAATTCAATTCATACATTTACATTAAATTAATATATAACTTATTTTCACGTTAATTTACAAATTGATGGGAAAATAAGTAAAACAAATATTCTATTATTAACTGAAAGGTGGATTGTAATTGTTTAGAAATACTATTCTAAGGTACGTGTTATCATATTAAGATGGTTTCCAATTATTCAAATGATAGAAATTTATGTAATACATGAATAAGATTTTTACCTGCTGGCTGTTGAGGGTTTATCCCAACGCCATCATTGGTGATAATTGCGGAGGTTTCTGGTGTGACTTTGAATTCTTCTGCTGCAAATTTGACTACGGCTGTGAATGGAGTATTGTCAGGTACTTTAAATCTGTAACAATTATAAAAAATGGAATGACATAAATCACCCAGCTCACATCTTGACTTTCCTTTGAGAGAATTATAGAATTTTTTAATACTGATCTTCTTCTAGAATAGATCATATACCGATTGAGAGGATTGCGAAGATCTAGATATTCTATGAATTGTAAACTTTCAAACAAGAGAACATTAACTTCTCCAATTTTTTCAAGAATTTTGTATTTAAAACAAAAATATTAGAAATTATACGAGCTACTAACTTATGGTGTTCCTTTTTTCAATAAACAAGGCAGGAATACGTTGGATAGCATTTCGGAGGTGAAAGAAAACATAGGATAAGAAACTGTATGAAAACAATCATTCACACAACCAAATCTCAAGCATTTCAAGTTACTCGAACTTATTCTGTAGAGTTTGCTATTGTGTGCTATTAGGACAGAAACGCAATCTTGGAAATATGATAAAAGTACCTATTATATATCATAATCAACCTCTTATTAACCAAGTAAGTTATAAGACCACAGATCATGTGGCATCATCATTCTTATGAAAGTAGCCCCCTTGATCAAATTTTGGAGAAGCAAGATTGAATATCATCAAAGATGATGCAAAAAAACAAAAATCTCAGGTTTGGCGAGAGACTCATCAAATGGGGAATTTCAATTCTCCCTACATTGAGAATGGAACAAGAATCATCAACGGCTATTTTTGGGAAGAAATGAAATGAGCTCATTTCAATTTTGTTACATTCATGAGGAGATTGTGATCAGTCATTGTTTGGGGCCTTTTCATTAGAGTTGTTTGCCAACAAAAAAATCAGGGTTAGGTGACGCAATCGGTAATGAAACTGGGGTAAGATAATGATTGTTATTGATGATCAGCTCTGTCAGAAAAGTCTGAATGCAATCTACGAGTGAAACGGTTTAGCTTATATAGGTCTCGTCTCCATATACTCTCTCAGAACGCTCGCCGACTGTCCTGATAGAGGTGAGAATCGATAAAAGTCATTTGCCATCCACCACTTTCGTTAGCGTCAGCTGTATCAATAATTCTGATCCCGACCCTCACCTGCCTTCATACAAAAACTTGAATCTTACTTGAAAAGTGGGGTATAAGACTTAAAGCATAATCAGATATTGCAGATGAATAATATAATTTACAGTTATTCGCATTATTATTTCATCACAGTGACATTTGTGTCACTTGGCATAAGCAATTAGAAGTGGCGGTTGACAAATTGTTGCGGTTGACTCTGTTAGGCCAGACGTTGAGAGAGGTGCGAAAGCGAACGGTTTAGCTGAGGTAGCTCTCGATCAGATAATAATAGGCTATGCTCTTTCAGACTATTCGCCGACTGACCGGACCATAAGGTTTTCACCATTTGCAAGTTTCGTTAAATGTTCATAAATCAAAGTAACGTGTCCACTCTTGGATCTCTTGTTGTGAGATATACTACGTTTGAACTGTTAATGAATAGCCTATAGATTTGAAAAAAATAATTATATAATAACGCAATTGTTCAGATTTTTACTAGTTTATTCTACAAAAATAGAAAGAATCATCATATAAATTTACACTTCAAGAATAATATTAACATATCAATAGATATAAATATTACAATTTATAATATTATTTTATTTACATGGAGGAAACTTATAGTAGTTGAGAAGACCATTAACAATATAGATAACAAAGTTAATGATACTAACGCAAAATACAATAAATGATATTATGCGTTTTTTCAGTTTAATACTGAGGAGCGAATGACTGTATACAACAACTGTATATTAACTAAAAATTAATTTCCTCAATGCTAGTAAGTTTCGGTCAAATTTACTTGTCTATTCATCAATTTTATTTCATGTGATTTACAATGTAACTGTAATAAATCAAATAGCCTACTCAAGATTTACTGCAGAATGGGATAGGGTTGATACATTTATCAGTTGATAGTATTTTAAATACGTAATCTTAAATTAGAAATTATGAGGATCAAGGAGTGCTATATGAATATGATTTTCTTTATAATGTTTGAGGAACGAATTTATGACTCTTTGATATTTTTTGATGAATTAGCTAGGCAAATTCACGATAAAATAATGAATAATCATGAAATGGAGTTTAAAATGGTTCAATGATGTATTACAGTAGAATTATTCCAAGAAAAGTGTGTGCTAAAGCAATTTTTAACAATAGGAAACAACATTCAATAGTACACAATTTAGTAGAGCAATGTTCATATTACGTACTATCTCTACCGTATTGTATTTTAGAAATGTTAGGAACTTTCCGAAAAAACTTCGCTTTCAATCTTTTCAATTAGCTTAAATAAATTACCCGACTTCCGACTTTCGATAAACGATCTAACAGACTGGTCAAACTTTGAATTTATTCTTGATAATGTTCTGAACATTCCAATAATTTCTGAATAAGACAGAAGACTAGCATCACTGCAAGTCCAAATTGTATTCTCTCCACAATAGCTACATTGGTGTTGAATCAATGAATTTGAAATTGCTTCAAAAACTGAGTCCAAAACTATAGGATGTTGATTAAAAATGTAACTAAGTTTATCACAAGGCGATTCAAGAAGGTAAATACAAAAGATTTTGTGTTTTAAAATCCATTGCGATGAAATTATGAAAGGAGACGATGAATCTCTTAGCTGAAACTTGGATTGCTGTTTCGTCTTTTAAATTCAAGATTCGAACTAAAATTTGATGGTTTAGGCCTTCATTTGTATCACTTAATACATCTTTCAGATTATTTTCCAAAACTTTATAGTCGCGTTCATCCGAATTGAAATTTAAACAAAAATGGTCAAATATTATTCTAGCTTCAACATCAATAGGGTCACAATTTCTTTCAACAAAACCCGAAAGTTCTACAAACGCTCGACGAGTTTCAATAATATGTGATGTCACTTGCTTTAGTCTATCACCACTACAGTGCAAGAGATATTGATTCACGGCGTTCGTTACAATAGTATCACTAAGATCTGGATTAGTTAAATATTTCGTGAGCACATGATCACAGGCAGTCTTAAGAAACCCAAATTCAAAGGCAGGAAACTTTCCTTTCATTTTACAAAATTGTTCAAACTTCTCACTGAAAATTGTCACCAAATTATTTTTTTCCATAGTATCAAAGAGAGATTCGATCTTACTAGCCATCGTAAATATATCAACTACAGTACTTCCAGAATTATTTCCAAAACATGTACTTTGCATAACCTTTGAAAACTCTTCTATCACTTGAAATATAGAATCAAACTTGTTCTGCAAGTCCATATCGAATCTGATTCTAAAATTGCTGAACGAAGTGAATGAGGGTAAACGATCTAAAATCATAGCTGCCAATCAAGTGCGCCACTTGCAAATAGAGACAAGCTTCTTCCCTAGGATTGAACAATGCGCGCCATTTAATTTCTTCTAGTTAAATCCTGACCAGGTGACTCCCGAACACCTATGGAATACCAAAACCAATTAGGAACCACAAAGTTAACATTTTTATTTAAATTATTTCAATTTACGATTTTCATATATTAATGAGAAAAACTGCCACCGAGTATTATCGGACTAACCGTTTTCAACAAAAGGGAAGGGAAAGTAATATAGTCTAAATTACTAAAATTAAAAAGAGTTGAGTTAATACAATCAAGAAGAGATCCGAAAGGAGTAATTTAAAATGAACTAACCACATAGAACTTTAACTTCAAAACCTGAATGCTTGTTTTCGAAGGCAGTCGTCTAAACTTCAGAAAATTGATAAACCCTGGGTTCAAAAGAACATTTAATCCAATACAACCATCAATCAATTCATCTGTTCATCACAAAGATTTAAACGTATATCCAACTAGAAGATTTAACTAGTTTTAGTTAATGAATACAGTATGTACCGTATTTCAATCAACTCCTAGTTTACTATTGTTCAATAATGATATCATAAGTATAATAGTATTATCAATTTCGTAATTACCAATTGATAAATAAAAAACGCTGTAACGAAAAATAATCTGATACAAAGAGTCGGATACGACCAAACAGGTCTATTAAACCACCTGCCAGCACATGAATTTTAGTGCTTTGTTAGTTTCCTGGATAAATCTTTCATCAACGTCTTTTCTTGGATATTATGTCATTGTTTTCATGATATCTTGTCATTCATTGATCTAGACCTACATAATAAATTTTATACAGCAAAAAGAATTGAAACCAATGCACAGAGATTTCCACGGATACACCACATGCGTTTCACTCAATACCAAGAACAAGAACTGCAAGTTATTTCATAAGAAATGATATTTGATAGAAGAATTGACATATTCAAATTTCAAATAAAATTATTCCATCAAAATTAATCTGAACAAATTTAGATTCATTAGTGTATCGATTGTGTGTGTCTCAAAATTATTTTTTAATTAAACATGTTTATTTAAAATACTAGTAATTATGCATAGAATAGGCTAGGCCTACTTACACTTTGAAAGGAAGTCCTGGATGAGATGTCAGCGTCACTTTAAACGATACAGTTGTCCTGAAACCAAACAAATTAACATTACTTCAACATTAAAATCTTGAATAGTTAATGAAATAATGCTTTTATTTGATGAACATGAAAAGTCAGAGGATCTCCTCACTGGCAGGCTTTACATATTGTTATAATATGCAGTGGTACAAGGCTGAACATTCAAGAATCTTCAATCTCAGAATTAAAGATATTTTATAAAAAGCTAAAAATATTGTATAATAGTAATAATTCAAGTAAGGAGCTGCTAGCAACATATCTAGTTTGAGCAAATGAAGACTCAATATGCTAAAAGCTTACGAAATAAAAATCAGTGATAGGCTAATTATTTACTGAATCGGTTCATTCTTCACTAAAATCAAATCGTTTTGCTGGGGAAATTGGAAATACAATACTTGAAAGCTTGTTAGTTGCAAAGACTACAACTGTTATTTATCTGGGGAGCAGTTTTTGTAGAAACTGAGTTACCATATGATAATATCAAACCGAAGTAAGTTATAATGGTTAGCTTTTTGATTTGATCGTACAGTATTTGTAAAAGTAATCCCCAGAAATTGGATTGTAGCCGTAGAAAAAATAATTTAACTTACTCTTGATTTAATTTTCTTTATCAATGATAAACACTTAAAATCATTTGCAATGGTCTGCACGGAGCATGAAATTTTTTAGGTTAGGTAATGAAAAATAACAATTATAACTTACGTTCCAGAGGACATGTTGAGTTTTTGAAGAAAAAATATAATTCGTTGAAAATGTTTTTAAATTGTAATATAGCTATCGCCCTTTATAAAATATAATATGGAAAGTGTTTGTTAGTGATTGACACTCACTCCAATACCAATTCTAACCCTTTTTGCAAAATCGAAAATTCACTTCCAAAATGTCGATATACTTTCAAGCTCAGAATTACTACAGAAGCCAGATTCTATCCATTTTACATAAAAAAGTTGAGAAAAAGAAATTTCGAAATACTCTTGTGAGTGATCTGGACATGAGCCACCAAAACAACAAAACTGTCACGTTGGAGGCATTGGAGCAGAGCAGCTGATCACCGGGAGGCCACCCTGGATTTTCCAAACAAAAAACATGAAAATTATTATTAATGAATTATGTATGAATTAGATAGGTTTCTATTGCACCATTCAATTTCTGAGTCATCAACTATTATTGTAGATCAATTAATTCATCATTAATTCAGGAAAATGAGGAGAATTGATTAGTGATAATGAAGAATCTATTTTAAGTTGGCAAAGCTGATAAACATATGATCAAATTTGATTATTTTTCTTTTCTGCTCTTCTGTTTCTGTTTTGGTGTCGATGCGGGTGCCACCCAGTCGATGGACGGTGGTCGGTGGAATACTGGATTGGAGTTGTACGGATCCTGCAGTTGATTCACGCAAGCAAGATGTTTGATTATAGTATATTGCAGGTTATATCTGTTTTACTTATAATTCTTTCAGTGATCTTTGAGACAAACTCATTGAAAGGGAAAGATGGAAAATGTATCCAAACAAATGCCTGCAAATGTACATTTCCTGACGGAATGTATTATGATTTATCTCTTCTTACAGATTTCCAATTCACGTAAGTTAAGCCATTTTTCCAGCTTGTAAACTGATTGCATAATGCGCAGTTTGGTTATTGTTGTTGACAAATAAGTTATTCTATTTATCAATTCAATAATTAAATTAAATATAAGGCTAACTTATTCAAAATTGCTTTGGACAATCATGATTTTATAGAGAGATAGTAAAGCAACAATAATTAATAATAATTATTCATCAAAGCTAACATTTTGAGCAAAAATAGACTCTTAAACTTGAAGAGTAGTTCGTTTGTCCATTTCTATGTTGACAAATACTTTTTGAATACTAATTTAAACATTTTCATTTTAAAACTATTTGAAGGTGATATTTCTTGCAGGGGACTCGATACCACTCTCGTTATTTTTGTTGATATAGTAAAGCAACTTCCTCAACACTATCCTTTTTAATATTACTTAAGTCTATAATGTGGTTACAAGAACCACAAAGACAGGTCAATTAAGATCACTTAATCAGAAAAGTATAAAAACAGGTACCTAAGCTAGAAAAAGCTAGTCACAGCATAAAAGATTGAAAATATGAACTCACCAGAGCGCTGTCCAACATAAAAAACTCACCAGAGCGCTGTCCAACATAAAAAACTCACCAAATGCATACAAAGGGTTCTCCACCAGCAATTTCTTCAATGCCCTTTGGGATTGCCCAGTAGCGGTTCCAGACCCGAAAAACTGGTGGGGAGGGACAAGAACTCAAATTCAAGAGTGATTTTCTAGGGGGAGGGAGGCTGGAGTTTATAAAAGGGTATGTGGGTGCCCTCACCCCTACCCCAGATAGTAGGGTTCCCAGGCGTCTTTTTTCCTTGGGGAAAAAATAAAAATATCATGACAAAGTAAATAATTAGTCTAACTCAATTTGATTATTTTTTCGAGCTTGGTTGAAAATCTTGATGCCTTGAAAACTTTGCCTTACTTTATTTTTTAAAAATATAGTCTTGAGGTAGTAGATAATTTGGCAATAATTTCTACTAACTACTATTGAATTAATTCCAATAGTTTCATACTACGGCACACAGAGTGTTTCAGAAGGATGCGCAATACTTCTCAGGCTGTTTCCTTATTACCAAGTTACCTATATACTAAGTAGAGAAAAAAGTACCATGGAACATAGGTACCCTCAAAAATGCTTTGTTACCGAGATAACAATGGAGAGGAATTGAAATTTTTCAGAAAGTATTGATTTTTAGAGGTTTTATTCAAGTTATAAAATTATTTAGTCAAATTACGTGATAAATTCAATCAAATCTTAAAATTGCAACTTTGCAGTAATTTTTCACTTGTTCAATGTTTTGTCTCCTTTTGATCGCGATTTCTGAGATTTAGGTAAAATTTACACAATCACCGCTATTCAACGTTCTCTTCAGAATATCTTCTGATTCTCTTCAACTTCTATCAATATTGAAAATAAAAATTATGGTAGGATATTTGCTCTATTATCTCAATAACCATTCAAGTTAAAAACTCCTCATAAAACAGTCATTGAATTCCTCAGCTTTCACAACTCCATTTCACATGGAAATTAATAATTTTAGAATCTGAATGAAGCCAGTGAAAAAATATAAAAATGAATATTTTTTGTGAAATTTAAATTTTTCGCCATTGTTACCTAAGCTTTAACAAAGCGTTTTTGGTGATATATCCCACGGAACTTATTCCTCTACTTGGTGTAAAGAAACAGCTTGAGAAGTATTGCACATTCCTTCTGTAACACTCTGTGTAGTATGAAAAATTTAGAATTAATTCAATAGTTGGTGAAACTTATTGCCAAACTATCTACTTTTGAACTTCAAGACTACATTTTTAAATAAAATAAGGCCAGGTTTTCAAGGCATTAAGATTTTCAACTTCAAAAAAATCATCAAATTAAGTTAGACTGATTACCGGTATTAACTTTGTAATGATATCTTAGATATGATGCAATCATCATAATCCACTTCATTGTAGATTGGAGGACTCAATAACCTTAATTCATGTGAGATATCGGCAAGCTTCTTTGGCTGAATTACCAAACTATAACATGAGTGAGGATGAGTGAGTATTTTCAATTAGGCTTAGAAAGTCCGTAGAACTTCCAATAATAGATATTATCTATTCTATAAACCATTAAATGATTTTTTATGATTTTAGTCTACACTAAAATTATTTTAGAAATAATTATATTTTGTGCGTCTAACAAGAAAAACAATTGGAAAAATTCCCATGAAAACTGGGGGGGCAGCTACAACAAACAGCCTCAATGTGACAGCTTCCTATCCAGAACCAGCCCAAGCAGCTTCACTGAAACACATTCTGAGGCTGAACACAATTTCCTGTGTCTGTGAGGAGGGAGAGCACCCAACTCCTCAGTATTGCAGCCACTGTCAAAAAAGGTTGTGTCATCTGCGTAGCATACAGTAGTACTACCATCTTCACAGGCAACATCATTCACTGAAATCAGAAATAATAGAGGCCCCAAGACCGCCCCCTGTGGCACTCCACAGTCAAGGCAATTTCTAGATCTGTGAGAGCGTACCATCGACCTTATCTCCCATTATAGCCAGCAGGATTCACAATTAATTAACTAATGTACTTATTCATTTCTTTCAGGTGGCTGCAGCTGAATGACGCTGAAGGAACGGAGCTGTTATTCATGCCTTGTAAAGATACTCGAATTATTGATCCTTCGAGTTCGGCAATCAATAATGAATGTAACTCGGGGAGCGGAGTCTCTGTAAGTTCAAATCCATCTCTTGTTTGTCTTTATTTAGAAAAATTACAAAGAATAGGCATGCATTTTTCAATAATCATAAATTCTATAAGTAGACACCAGTTTTCTCAATTCCTGTGGATAAATTTATAATAATGATAATAAACTTATGGCACTTATATAATCATACTTATTTGTTTTTAATAGCTTCCCAGAGACTCTTAACAGAGTATGAGAATTGTAAAAAAATGCATGACGAAAATATTCTTATTATTAAAATAATAATAGTGCTAAAAATATTCAATTCCGTTAGCTCATCAGTAGATATTTTAAAAATTCTATCAATTTGTATAAATTGATAACTGTTCCAGACTTAATTTAATGAAAATGTTGGCTACCTTTCATTCAAATTGAATAGGTTACTGTATTACTAGTGGAAAGTTCTGCAATCAGGAAAGATTGAGAACAATAGTATCAAAATAATGATTAAATTAACTTTTAATAACTGGTATCTTAGAGGTTCCAGTGATTTAGTGGATCATACTTGATTCACATTATGACTGAAGATCTTATTCAATTCTGCTGGATAAATTTATATTTTACTTTTTTTATACAGAGTGATGCAGAGGAAACGCATGTTTTTCGAACTGCTAGTACGCGGCGACGGGAGGTGGTATTGTTCTCGAACGAATGTTGGCAGACGGCTCATACAATTCAGTTTCAGTCGCTATGGTCAATATAGAGCGTACAACATCGTGTGTTCGATGTGGAGAATTATTTAGAAACAATGTAGTCACATTGCAACGTCTTTTCCATCAATATTTTAGAGCTGGAGGTCAAGGTGCAGTGCCTGATCGAAATATCGTACTCCGATGGGTTGAAGCGTCCAGAAGTACTGTTTCTGTGACGAAAAAGAATCCACCTGGCCTTCCCTGTTCAGTTCGAACTCCAGAAAATGTTGATCAAGTCAGAACGGCAGTTGTTACTAGTCCTAGAAGATTGACTAGACGACATGCTGTGCACTGGGTAATGGGTATGTCACGCTACATCACAGAACCATTAGTACTTTTTCATCATAGAACCAGTACTTTTGAACGCTGAAACCCATCGGAGTACGGTATTTCGATCAGGCACTGCACCTGGACGTCCAACTTTAAAATATTGACGAAAAAGACGTTACAATGTAACTATAGAGTCATTGTTTCTAAAAAAACTCTCCACATCGAACACACGATGTTGTACGCTCTATATCGACCATAGAGACTGAAACGGCATTTTATGAGCCGTCTGCCAGAATTCGTTCGAGGTCAATACCACCTCCCGTCTCCGCGTACTAGCAGTTCGAAAAATATGCGTTTCCTCGGCACCACTCTGTATTAATTGTTTAAATGAATAAATACTTACTTACTTACTTACTGGAGTGGCCACTCGTACCCCAGTTGGTACTTGGCCTCATCAACACATCCTCTCCATAGTTTTCGGTCACCCGCGTCCTCCTCTTTTAGGCCCATCCTCCTCATATCTTTCTGTACCTGGTCCCACCATTTCGTTTTTGGTCTTCCAGCTGGTCTCCTTCCTAAAGGATTATTCCTCAGTACTCTGCTTGTCAGAGCGCTTTCTTCTTTCCTCAAGATGTGTCCCGTCCACCGTAACCTTCTGCTTTTAATCTCACCCACTATGTCTGGCTCATTGAATAGTTGGCGTATTTCATAGTTGTGCTTGATTCTCCAAACTCCGTAATTAAATGAATAAATATATTTCCTAATGGAGACAACCGGTAAAGCCCCATTTTGCCTCATTTTACCGTTTGCCACTTCATTATCATCTGAATTTTAATGTAGCGCTCTATTCTTATTAGATAACAACAAAATTTTGTTCTAATTGAGTAAACTTAGCCAGACTTCATGTTTTTCAGGTATGTCTTCGAAGCAACACGACAGCAAAAAAGTATACAGGATTTAATCTAACTACTAGTGTGTTTGTATCCACAAATGAAAATGAACCAATATCACTGAAATTCGAAAAAACTGTGGAAAGCAAAAGGTAATGAAAGTTAATAACTATATCATCCACAGAAATTGAGTTATATTTCTAAAATACTTAAATGTATGTAATGTATTGTGAAATGTTTTATTGCTCTTCAAACAAAGTGTCATAAAATTGGTAGCAGATTTTAATCATCAGAATGCTTGAGCGTATGAATTCTTGTATACTCTCAAAGACTGCACTTGGAAATCCTCTAATCCTCCATAATCATAACTTATAGGCTAAGTGGAAAGTGGAAATGAATTTACTGGTTATTTGAATTCTATAATAATATCTTGTTCTGCATCAAGAACCTCAAATTAATTATATTAGTACCTATGTGATTTATTCTCGATATTTCGTGGTTTGAGAAATTCATTTTTTGTGTTTCAGAACGCTTATCACTATAAACCTTAAGTGTAATAAGTCAGCTCTTCAACCGAATCTGAAGGTTTCAACAGACATTAAACCTCTTGTGAGTAACTAAGATGATATTGTTCATAGTTTTAGTTCGTGCTAGCTTTGTTGACACGCATTTAAAATGTAAAGTGTACTGTAAATGCGAGTCTCCGTGATATGAAGATTCTTCCACAATTACTCACTGTACTTGTCAAACCCTCATCCGTCAGTACGGTATAGCTGATGCCAAAACGTTCGGCGGTTTCGTCTATTCCTTTTGCGCTCAAACAGCTGATGATGTCAATTACATTTTTCATTTAGCTTTGCCTAGTATAGATGATGTATTTAAATTCAAAAGAGACAATATATGCTTTACATCAGCTTCTAGTAGGTTTCATTAGATGGAACAGCCCAACTTTCTGGCGTGAGTTATAGGACAGCTGAAGCAACACGGCAGTGCGCTCGGTGAACAAAAAGTGTACTAGTTGTCCAAAGATTTTTTTAATTCTTTTATTTTGGTATAATTTTTTGCCAATTTATTTAACCACAGATAACCGTTGGAAATTTTGTTATAATTATTACAATAATTTTTGGTAAACATGCAATGAAGGTCCAGGGTTAGTTTCCAGCCAAGTTCTGCTGCCATTTACGGAAATCTTATATTGATTTTTTCTATAAATTCTGTTTTCACCTGATTTGATTTGATTTCAGTAGCATTCACACTCTATGATGAACCTCTCTTGATGGTTGACCACACGTCATCTTATAATCAATAACAATTGATTTTCTCTTAATTCATCTCATGAGCTCTGTATAATTGATCTTGGTATATTATTCATCACGTTTCAGGAATTTGTTCTTGATCTAACATCATCCGAAGCTTGTCCGAAAAGTGGAATGTCATTGTACGATGACGAGGAGATGTCAACGGGCTCGAAGTTGATCATCATCTTCCTTGTCCTATTCTCAGCCTATTTCGGCGGCGGAGTATTAGCGTTGAAATACATTCGTGGCGCGGAAGGATGCGAAATGATACCGAACTATGAATTCTGGTCGGATCTACCTTACTTGGTCAGGGTGAGTGAAATTGTTTTCTGATTCATCATGGAATACAAATTCCTTTTATATTCACTACTCGCTCCTCATTATATTCATTATCAAACTTGGAGATTTGATACAGGGTCCTTTAAAACTTTATACAGGCTGATCTAATGATTCAACTTATGATTAATTGATTTGAGTTGTTTCTCAATCGCCTTGAATCTTGCTTATATTTTTACTTTGGTTCCTATTATAGTTTACTCAAGTCTTGTTTCCATTACTAAGTCGCACAGGCACATGTGCACAAGATGCAATAGAAACATTTAGTTTTACAGAGAAACGCACACTAGTCAGCTGATTTTTGATTTGCGTTGCTCCATGCAAAACGGGTAGTAATGCACGTGCGATTTTTGTTGTAATATAAATAAGGCTTCACCAACACAAGTCATAGAGCCAATAATTATTTGTTTAAGTTTTAACCAGTATCACTTTACCAGAATTGTAGCATATAGCTACCTTTAATAAGGCCATGGCCTTGAAAGTGGCAGCTTTGTAGAGTAGGATATTTAGTCCATCTGAAAGCATTGAAACCATTTTTAAATCAGGTGTTTCAACGGATGCGTTTCTTATGTGTGTTCTCACATTTGCTATCTCAACTCATAGCTATCTTTGAACATAACTGGTCATATTTTCTGCTAATTTCTAGCACAACCCAGTACAGAATTCACTTAATAAGTTTTATAAGAAAAGTTTCATGATCACACTCGTATTTCATGAAAATTATTATTAAAAGAGAGAAAACTAAGTCAATATGCATTACTTGTAACTACTAAATTACAGCAGATTGTACCTACGGGCAATTTTGCCATTTAATTAGCCCAGGGAGCCATGCTTGGAGACATGGTTCTTCAAAAAGCTGAGAGAGACTACAAAGAAATTTGCACGATTCCTTCCAAATAGAAGAATAGTATAATACACTTATTATGAATAATATTCACCAGAAATAACGTCAATTGGAATGATAGATGTTTCCCATAAACTGTGTGCCCTAGGTCATTGAAACCTTCATTAATTCCATGGCCTTGCAAGTGGCAATTATGTAGAGTAGGAAATCGGCCCATTTAAAAGCATAGAAATCATTTTTAAATCAGCTGTTTCAACGGGTGTGTTTCTTGTGTCACTGGCGGCTCGTACCCACGAAACAGGTAAAGTGCCCGTATCTTTACGGGAACTTCACCTGATTCGTGGGCACGAGCCGCCAGTGTCTTGTGTACGTTTTCACATTTGACTTGCTAAAAATCATAACTATCTCAATGAATAATAGCATATTTTCAATCTTTTATGCTAATTTGTATCATGAGCCAGTATAGAAAGCACAATAGGAATCTTATAATAAAAGTTTCATTATCATATTTCAAAGAGAAAATATCATGCTCTTGCATTCAAGGTCCACACGATATAATTAGTTTTTCTCAGTTATTTCGTAACCCCTTGGTGTGAGTATTCATCCATACACTTTAGACTTTCTCAAGAAAATGAAAAATGATATGGAAAATTAATATATCAGTTGCTTACCAGGTTCGAAAATCTCCTGCAATATTTCAAGTTTCTTCTATAGTTTGTTAACTTGTTTGGGTGGCTCGTTGGAGTAAGTGAAAACGCGCCGGTCTGATAACCAAGAGGACCCGGATTCGAGTCTCGACCGGGGACCAATTCTTTAATGACCACATAACAATTATAAAAATAATATAAATACGGCCACCAGGTCTTTCGGAGGAGACGATAAGCCCGACTTTAGTCTGTCTAAGCAAAAAAGACCCTCTGGCAAGATGGGGAAAACGACTTCAGCTTGGTCAATATTTGTTCAAGAATTATAAATGTGGTCTTAATAGGAGATCAAATTGATCATTTTTTAACCAAAATCGACCGAGCTTGAGTCATTCTCCCATCTTGCCAGGAAAGACTTTTCTTTGCTTGGAAAGACTATACCTACAAAGTAGTAATCATCTCTCATCATCCCTCTCATTACCTACGCACAAGCCTAAGAACTCATACGGGCATCCCCCTCAGAAAATCAAAACCCATCATCATAGTTAAGCTGAAAACTGGTTTGTTGACTCAGGTGAATTCAGGAGCCGAATGTATTATATTCTAGATCAAATATCGAGAACAATGATATTTTCTACTTGAATGATTTATTCTTATCAATTTATTCCAGGATGGAGTACTGTTTCTAGTGAGCGGCTTCCAGATCACTCCTAGCTATGACAGAATTTAATGTGAAACTGTTATCATCGTCTCGAAATTGCGTAATACTGAAACTTTGCTGGCATAGAAAGTTTTTCTGTGATGGATGGAATCCATTTTTATTTACTATCTACTCTTTGTCAAAGTTTGTTGGACCAATTTTATCATTTTACATTATTATTGTTGTTATCAAAGTTTAAGAACTAGTTATGTTTTTTAATAGGCATAAAAATTCGTATTGGATTTGAATACGAATGAATTCATTTAGAAAATTCTGGATTATTAATATTGATTCCAGTTATTAAAAATTAATTGAATTGCTTAAAAGTTAATTGAATTACTTCAATAATGTTTACCATCTTGAGTTACTTTATTGATATTTTTGTTACTAGAGTGATAAAACTTTTGATACATTCTATATGATATTATATTTTTGCTGTTTTTCTGTCTTGGTAGTTCTATTAGGGAAAGGTTTAATTTTTATTCCATTTAAATTAAATTTTCAGTAAATTTTCCCAAATTTAGCTAAACCCAAGCTGGTTTAGAGTTAGTCTAAGTTTCCATCATCATTCTCTAACACAATCAATTTGTTGTACAATCAGTCTCTATCAGTATTACTGATAGCTTTTAGTTCTAACTACTTTTAGTTTTATGAGCTTTATGCCATGGTGATTGAAATTTAGTTGCATAATTCATTTTCACTAGTCATCCAATCTGTCCTATCAATTATTGTACTTTACAATCTGAAGTACGATTCATTTGCATATATTTAACTAAGACTGATGAATGTGTGTATTGTTGAACATTAAATGAGAGTGACTGTTGAGTGTTGAATCAAGTTTCCATATTTGTTCTCTAACCTTGTATTGATGTAGTTTATTCTGAGCTAGCATAAGTCTGTGCACTCGTTCGTAAGAAATCTGCAGGCATTGAGCGTGTTCTGTTCTAGCCAATAATTTATAAGTACGAGTAGGCCTATATTATGGAAAATTTTAATTTGTGGATCACCCGCGACAGTCTTGTCTGAATAGGTATCGGTGCTGAATGTAGGCCTATTGATTGTAGTCTGTCCAAGCAATAAAGACATTCTGGCAAGATAGGAGAATGACTCAAATTGTAGGAAACATTGTGATCTAAAATGGCTCGAGCTCGGTCAATATTGGTTCAAAAATTATAAATTTGGTCTCAAATTGTAGGAAACATTCCAATCTACAATTTTATACCAAATTTATAATTTTCGAACCAATATTGTCTGAGCTGGAGTCATTTTCCCATCTTGCCAGAATGTTTTCTTTGCTTGGACAGACTATACTTTGCCTTTTTCACATAATTTGTTGAGAATAAGGTACTTTAGAAATTCATAAATGATTATTAATGATGATTCGTTAATGATACTAAATTCTCCATCCAGAAAATATAAAAATATTCTATTATTTTAGTAAACTATTCGTATTTGTAGTAAGTGACTATTGTTTCAGTCTTAATTCTTTCTCGATTCTAATACCACAGAGGATATAAATCCTTTAGATCATCTGTGCTAATACACACAACACTTGGTTACACTTCAAGCAAACTTCTTTGCTGGACTCAACTCAATTTTCCAATTGAAGCTTTAGTTGTGTTGATCTATTATTTACATCACTTGATAATACATGACTTATATATTAGAGGCTACAAGGATCAGGAATTGAAATAGATCAGAGATTTCGAGTATAAAATGACGTTTCTATATGTTTCTACTTCACTTACAAATTAATGACTTGACAGAGTGAGAAAATCACGAACATAAAACCTCTAAAATCCACAACATTAATAAATAATAGTAATAATATCATAAGTTTAATATGAAGGGGGCACGCAAAGTGAGAGGGAAGTGTGAGGGAGGGAGGAAGAACACAATATCAGACTAAGACCGGCTGTCACCGGTTTCGACTTTGGTTTGATTGGCCTTAGGCACTTTGTTTTCGCAGATGCGTAGCTCGGTGTGGCGCTTGAGCGACTCCTTGCGCGCGAACATCTTCTTGCAGTTGGCGCACTCGAACGGCTTGATGCCAGAGTGCACGATCTTGTGCTTTTCGAGGTGGCCTTTCTGCGTGAAGCCCTTGTTGCAGATGTCGCAGTTGAACGGCTTCTGGTCCATGTGCATGAACTTGTGTCGCTCGAGGTGCACGCGCCGCGAGAACATCTTCTTGCACTCGACGCACTGGAAAGGTTTCAAGTCGCTGTGCACGGCGCTGTGTCGCTCCAGGTTCGAACGCGATGCGAACACCTTGTTGCACTTGGGGCACACGAACGTTTTCTTGGCTGGAACTAGCTTCATTTGTTCAGGAACGCTTTTATTCCAATCGTTGATGTCTTCTTCAGGATTGAAATTGACTAGAGGTGATTCGTTTGGTAGAGGGAAAAACGTGTAGTTGCTATTATCACTGCTGCTATTATCTAATTTGCTATAAAGGCTGTCATTACTGAGCTCTCCGGCGCCAATCAGGCATGCGTCACTGCTGTTCTCCAACGACAGAGACGGGCCGATGTCGTTACTTCTCATGATTGGCTGCAGGTTGGAATCTGAATTTTGAAGGCCGAACACCCAGTCCGAGTTGTATTCCTGCAACAAAAAGTAATCACATCAAAATAATACAAACATATGCTGTGATGCAACAGGGGAGAGATAAAGAAGAAAAAGAAGAAGACGAAGAATACATACTATTAAATGATATCATGATAAAATTAGGAAAGATATTCCTCACTTCAATTGATTCCAATTCATACTAGAGAGCACTCAAGCATCAAGAATTAAATCCCATTATTGTATCCTTAGCTAACATCATGATTCTGTAGCAACATAGATAGACTATGTTAGTACATATTAGACAATGTCAGAAAACTGATTAAAAAATATAATTTTACATTCATTCTTTTCTGAAGATCATGCCCATGTGTAAATTTACGAGCCCCTCTCATTCTCACGATGAGGGATTACAATTGTGTTTTAGGCAATCGGGACCAATGGCTTAACGTCTCCTCCGAGTTTAAAGTTGTTTTCGCCACACTTCACAGAAAGAAGCTGCTTACCGGTCCCTATGTAGACTTGAAAGTCGTCATTTACATACGCAAACAGTCAGCTGTTGTCCTCGAGCGGTAAGACTTCCATGCGAGGACTTTCTTTCCGCGCGCGGACAACAGCAGCTGACAGGATTAACGTAGTAGTTATCAAGCCGTCCGCTAGATCGGGTGACAGTGCACCTTTTTAACCTATTCAGTTATCAGTTTGAATCAGCAATCGTTATAACCTCATTCAGATTGAATTGTTAATCGTGAAGTATTGATTAAATGAAATTTGATTGATAATGTTTATCTGAAGGGAGGCGAAAAGAAATATACGCAAACTCGCCTAGGAAGTTTGTTTACGGTATTAGAAATTATTCCCAGGCTCGGCAAGCCTCGCCCGGGAAACTATCCTCATACCGTAAACGTTCACTTCCAAGGCTTGTGGCGTAATGTACTATTACAGTTGAAAATTTCATCAGACTCATACACCTGGACCTGGACGTTAATCCTCATTAGCCGATAAGATGAAATGATATGGAAATTACAATTGGAAATATTCAATAGAAGAATTATGAATGAAATATTTCCAACCAACTACATAGTGTGCTGACTTCTGGTTCTTCTGAACTTTGAAATTCACAAATTCTAAAACATAAACAAACATGTTTGGTGCAGGGGCGAGAATGCTCACTTACATCAGATCCAACGCTGTCATACGTTATTTCCTCAGGGTTAACGACAGTCAAGGAACAATAAACCTTATGTTCTGATCGATCATTGCTTTCATCCTGCAAAACCAAAATTGATAAATTCACAAATGAAGTGTGACATTCATTAACAAATTGTCTTATTACAATGGAGAAATTTGTATAAAAACACAATAATAGGAATGTAGTGAACAGTAGTCGAGCTTCCTTCGCCGTATATTGGTATTATTGGATTGGATAATTCACTTGGTTTCTACAATTATATCGTAAGCAGATTAGACTTCTAGTGGGATCGCTCTTCTCAAATAGTATGAACTATTTTCAATAGTATGAAATTTTTCAAAAAAAATTTCTCAATATTATATTCTGCTAGACTTTACAACAGTAGTAATTTTCAATACACTGCGCGACAATTCTATGCAATCTTAAATGAAAAAAAAACAAATCCAAGTGAAAGTACGGTAGTCTAAGGGCAGCTGTTTTTGGCCGACTCGTCTGGCGAAATGGCAGTAGCTTGTACGACGCACGCAGTGCAGCGCTCTCCCGGCTGCCATTTGTTAGAATGGAATCTGCAGATCAATCGGCAGCAACCGCTGCCGTTGGCCTGTGCTCCGTCACATTGATTTACGTGAGTTGAGGCGCCGACTCTTCCAAAAGCAGTCTCGTGTGCGGCTGCCCTAACTCCTTGATTTTCACCTCCCGTGAACTTGATCACCTCATCGTGATCTTTTTAAAAGTAAGAAAATAACACTGAGGTATTGGTAGTTTAAGTACCAACGTTGAAGGGGGATTTTCCTTTATGCTGCAAGGTCGGCCGCAGTCAGACAGCTATAAAATGAATTGAATGATAGATATAAAAGTCATTTCAATCTTTATTTTCGAGTAAACTTACGTCTTCATCTTGTATATTGAGGTCAATAGGATTAAGGGCACTGATGTTTGTTCGTTCTTCTTTGATATAAACCACCTGAAATAGAAGAAAGAAAAATTATTCCAGGACTTCAGGAAAAGATATTGGAAAGTTAGTATGATCCTTTATCAAATATAATAGTATTGGCGTGAAACCTTGGCCATAAATATCATGCAGTGTTACGATCAGATTCGTGTCCGATATTCCTGTGGGAGGGCCGTAGAGGCAGTAGGCACCGATCATATGACGGACAGCGTTGGCTTGCTGGATTCTATGCTTTTCAGTTTTTGTCAGTTTCTTTGATCGAAGTCGGATCGAAACACTCACGCATGACAGATATGGCCTACGATTCAAACAGAAAAAATATTTCGGATAATCATAATCAAACCTTGCGTAGGCTCTACGTGTTTTGGTTTTCTACCAGTTATCTAGACTAGACGCTACTACCTATATTTCTGTAGCTCTGAAATAGAGAAATAGCAACAGTTGTGAACAAGACTTCAATAGGCTTCTGAAGAACAAATTAATAGAGGTTTTATCATATTGCCTCTTTCCATAGGCCTCATTAGACAGTCTGGGAACTGGAATCTGGAAAGTGCTCAAGACACTACTATTTATCAGTTAACTGACTCAATAATGGAATCGATAGAAATTTCAAATCTTAAACCTCCATATTCGACGAATAAATTAATTATAAAGCACAAAACTTACCGGTTCATCTGAGAATTCAACATTCTCCATTGTGTAAGGTTATACAGATGACATCTAATCTATAGAGCTTTTAATTTGAACATCACGCAAGGCTTCTAAAAACTATTGAAATTAAACAATTTAATTTGTAAATATATCACACTGAGGTGTATATTTTAATTGTAAAGTAGATAAAAATACTGTTTTACTTGATAATATCATTGAGGTTAGAGAAAGAGAACTGATCTTCAACTCCCGATTTTGATGTCAAACTGTACTCCAAGAAAAGAAGTGACAGATTACCAACTAGTATTTTGGTACCAGATCACTTAAAATTAATTAAAAATCACATATTTATGAAGAAGAACTGAATGAGGATGATTTTATGATGAAAACCCTGTCACGAAATTGCACAGTCCATTGTTCAGTCAAGACGCCATTTCTCAACTAGTCTACTCTTCTAGAGTGAGTGAGAGAGGTGAGAGTCTTTGGCCGAAAAAAGAGTGAATTAGATGAGAAAGAAGAGGATAGAAGATATTAGAGTTGATGTGCTGTGCAACCAACCGAAGCCAACACCCATGTGCTCTTCATGAAAAATCTTGAAAACAAATAATTTCAATGTCATAGCAGACAGCAAATTTGCTGTTGTTGAATTTGAAGACAGCTGATTTGTGACATTACCAGCTGCAGTGACAGCCGGACACTGACAGGTGATTGAGCATCCCTTCAACTTCAAAGTTCAAACCCTTTGCAGTGTCATCTCTCATCCCCTTCAGCATAAATTATCTTCTCGTAAGTTATCAATTAGCACATTCGTATTTTGAATACATTTCCATCGCCATAGTATTATAATTACCGTAATACCGTAGCTCTTACGGGACTAAGTAGCTCATGAAAAAATCTGCCAGCGTCTTTAAACAGGCGGCTAACTTACCAATAAAAAATTTTATTAGCCACCAATATTTACAAGAAATGCATTGACATTGTTAGGTATGCTTTTATTATTGAAATGAGTTGAGTTAAATTGAGCTAAGTTGCTTTATAGGTGTAAATAAATGAAAAAATATTGTTATCAAACACATGGGCAGTAATTCAGGATTATATAACTATACCCTACAGTCATAATAAGAGACTAAGCATAAAATTATACATAGACTTTTTTCACCTAACTTAGCCTACTCACTTTTTATTTATTTGGTCCTCCCGCAACGGTCTTGTGTCCTGGGAGTCGTCATACTTGACGAGATCGTTGTCAAGGATTGGGGTTTCCAGATCCCTATGGAAACAGGGACAGTGATCCCTATGACCTGCAAAAGTAATGTTCCTTATTGCTTTCTTCTGCAGCATTATCAAATCATGACAATAAGGTACATGACCCCACAACAGAAGTCCGTACATGATATGACTGTGGAGCAGAGAGTGGTAAGCAGAGTTAGGGTAGTATTATATTCCCTGCAGACAATGGATCTCAGCTTCCTCACGAGGTACATCACTCTGGAAAATCTCTTACAGACCTCCGCTACATGATTGTTCCACCTCAACCTGTTGTCCACCCAGAAGTTGAGAAGCTTCATGTGCTCAGTCACTGTTCTTCCTCTAGCATTCAGTGTGGTGCCATCCGCGAAGAAAATAGGATGATAAGCAGAGGACCCAGTACACACCTCTGCGGCACACCATGCAAATGCTAGTTAACCAATCACCACTCTCAAATGCACTCAAGTCAAGACTAGAAGAGCACTAGCTGTGGAACGACCATTTCTGAAATTTTGAGACTGTGACAGGAGACTTTCTCTCTGTCATGTCTCATCTCTTGTATGTCATGCTTGCTGCTTTTTGGAGTTACCGGTATACAAACCTATATACGATACATGAAATGAATATAAATAGGCTATGCATACATAATATACATATTACCTAACTTCACCAAAAGCTAAGGAATTCCATATCAAATTTTTGAAGAATTAGACATCAGCAATAATATCAGATAGTATAATCCCACTATACCTGATTTTTCCCACATCATAGCCATTTACTTCATAAAGCATTATTCTTCAACCATAAAAAAAGGAATAATATCATAGTACAACAGAACCAAGGTGTATAGAATAGTACAGGTGAGTCTGAGTGAAAGTTGTGATTCTTACGTTGGAGTTCCTCTAGTCAAAAATTTAGCATTGATTTCCCTATCCTTGACAAAAATCGTACAATTTTTTTCAAATTTCACTTTTACTACAATTAAACTTGAAAAAAGTCCGTTAACGTTTCTCGAAAATGCTCTGCAGCTGGGTTTAATACGCAATTATGAATAGCAATGCTATTGATTGCAGAGAATTTCCGAGACACGTTGACGGGTTTTTTATGTTTAATTTGAGTAAAATATAGATTTAAATCACTCAGAATGTAGGTCTTGGAATTCTCTACAAGTTCATATAAGAAATTTGGGTATTGAACAATTCTGTATTTAGTACGGTGCAATTAGTTAAAAAAAAGGCCGAACCTCAACATCCAAAGAGAAAGGACGATTCCTACGTCAACTTGTTCTATACAACCCCTTTATTGTTTGGTAAAAAGTTACACCCCTATGAGCGTCGGGTTTTTGGGGGAGGGGGGGTGAAAGGTGCAAAATTTCGGGTTTTTGTGAATTGTAGCAGAACCAAGCGTCGGACAAAAAAATTTCATACATGTTTTTTCTAGAGAACAAAATTTGGAAGAGATTAATACGCAATTATGAATAGCAATGCTATTGATTGCAGAGAATTTTCGATACACCTTAACGGGTTTTTATGTTTAATTTGAGTAAAATATAGATTTAGCCTAAATCACTCAGAATGTAGGTCTTGGAATTCTCTACAAGTTCATATAAGAAATTTGGGTATTGAACAATTCTGTACCTATTTATAAATTGAAAAAGTGTACGATTTTTTGTCAAGGATAGGGAAATCAATGCTAAATTTTTGACTAGAGGAACTTCATGACGTCAGAATCATAACTTTCCCAGTCAGCTGCTTCACTCTGGCTCACCTCTATATTATTCTATAGAACAGCGCAGGTTTATAAAAAACTACATGTGCAATTGTGCATGTCACGCATTATATATTAGTGTACGTACTAAAAGCTGAAACTTTGTATAACTTGTAATGTTGTAAATATAATATACAAGAATTTCATGAGTAACTTATTTATTGTATTTATTAGTTTATAATTTGTATTGTTTAGTATTAATGGCGTTTATCAATGCATTATTAACATTGTTAATCATAGTAAAGATCCTAATTCTCCTCCACCTATGAGATAGGCCTAGGTGTGGAACTCCTTTAATGAGTTTGTTCTTCATGCCCTTTGAACTTGAAAAACATAAGCCAGCTCTCGTCAAGTCTAGTCATTTTTCAACGTATAGCCTTCATACAAGGTCAAGTGTTTGGTTGCAATAGTCTACGATTATATGTTTGACTTGATTATCTTTGTTATACTTAGCTACCTAGTATCTGCTGAGATACTCAATTATCTATGTTATATTTGGCTGCTAGTATCTGGTGAATGATCCACTCCAATTATAAATCTTATGCATTGCAGGTTGCTGAAACCGAAATATCATACAGTCTAAATTCGTGAGATATTCAAATAACTTCTTATCGCTCGCTATTGAGAAGTAGATAATTTCTGAACTGTCGAGCACTGCATGAGTGAGAATCGTTGAAAAATATTTACACAGTTTGAACTACTGTCCCCTAAAAATGGTGAGTATTTCAATTGAAAATAAGTTTTCCAATTTTTCAGCTTGCAAGGTTGTCAAAAGTAATGAAATACTGCAATAATGAATATTACATTTTCAACAATTATGGAAAATTACATTGGAGGCCTACGTAAAAAAAAATCATTAATAAATAACTTTTCTGGATGAAAGGCAATTCATCCCTAGGAGTTAATTTATTGATACTGCACCCAACATATAAATATACATTACTTGGCAAAACAATAATGTAAGAAATAATTTATAAGTTTGAAATGCCATAATATAAGTACTTGTAAAGAATTCAATTTTGTGACCCCAATATTAATATGTGCTGAGAAACCACTAAATTAGCCTACTATTTTATTTTTAAAACATTTCAAACTTCAATTAATAATCAAAACTCCTGTGAGACATTAATCAGAACTTATAATATACCTGTAATAAAACCCTAAAAGAGGAGTAAACCTTTTCTTAGCTATGATTGATTGTTAAATTGTTGTGCTCATTTTTTCCAGAGTGAAGATCCAAGAGACCTAATCCCTGAACTATGTCGACAGTTCTATCAATTAGGATGGGTTACTGGTACTGGTGGTGGTATCAGCATCAGAGATAAGTATGTTGAATCATAAGCTGCTTAATTTTATTTTATTTTTCAAAATTAATCTGGCTATCTAATTCAGACGGCTGGAGCAGTAGGTCGTTGTGGAATCAAATCTTATTAGTTTAATTTTCTGTATGGTCATATAATAATTACTATATCTTCTAAAATCCTGTCAATTATTATCAAATATAGGCAAACTATAAAAGCTCCACAGTTTTTGAAGAGTTTTATGCCGGGTTTTTCTAAGCACACTCAAAGTTGAGGGACCCTCAAATTTTGTTGAACAGCTGACATTTTCTATGATAAGTATAAGAAATGTAGTAAAGTGTAGTAAACTTGAGGGTCCCTCAAATTTGAGTGTGCTTGGAAAAACCGGGCACTAGTGTTTGGGTGTTCGAATTACCTATAGGAGGTTTACTAGCGAACTTTATAGTGAATATTATTATCCAGAATACAAAAAAATGACGACCAAATGCTACAATAATATCATGGTAGTTAGCTATTGTGAAGAGCAAACATCGTCATTTCTTTACTGTAATTTGCAATTCCTCATAATCATCTCATTTTTCAGAGACTGCTCATTATATCCTGTCCTTTCAGTAGTTTCTACTATTCTTCTACTGTTTCAGGGAGAAAATTTACATTGCACCCTCAGGTGTTCAAAAAGAAAGATTGAAGCCGGAAGAGTTGTTTGTACAGGATATTTTAGGGAAAGACATAGCGTTACCACCACCTGAGAAACTTCTCAAACGAAGTCAGTGCACTCCACTGTTCATGTGTGCTTACAAAGGTAATTATTTCTCTTTTCATAAAAATTTTCAATGTTTTAAATGAAGATTAATTCATCCTGGAATATCCTATAACTGTATTCATTTTGGTTACGTTAAAGTTGTATATGAACTCCTCTTCTCATTTTGACCAATGTTATCAGCACTCAGGGTATTACTGATCTACTTTGCTTTCCATTACTCCTAGTTAATGTTTCACTTTTGAACTATTACTTATGACATTGCAGTCAATTTTTTACTGTTATTAAATGAAAAACTATTACTCACGTGTAAGCGCTCCACAAGTCAGTAATAGTTTTTCATGAACTAATAATTAAAAACTTGTCTGAAATGCCGTAATAGTTCAAAAGTATAATTCAGAGTGTGTTGAATTTCTCCACAAACTTTTCATTCCAGAATAGTCTTACGAGATAAGATTTGTCTTATGAACTAGAGATTTCAAATAATTATCATTCAATTCATCTATTTCTATATATTTTCTAGCAAGAAATGCTGGAGCTGTCATACACACTCATTCCCAAGCTGCTCTACTGATAACCATGTTGTACCCGTTGAAAGAATTCAGAATCAGCCATCTGGAGATGATAAAGGTACGAATATTCCTCTTATTCTATATTTTTAACCCATTAGCAACTTTTCTAACACTTTGGCAAATACTATAACATTTTATAAATATATTGTAATAAACTTGATGTATTATAATATCTTTAAATGACCAGTGTCACCTTCTGATCTTGAATGGGAACATTGATAAGTTAATTGTTTTAGATCTGAAATACACCTCGTGAAACGAAATAATAGTTGAGAATAAAATAAATCATCAACATTTCTGTCCACCTCGATTTCTTGGACATGCCCTCCTCGGTTTATATCTTCTTGATTATGGCTTAAATAGAAGATTATTATCAATTACTACGTTTGAGATGGAAAAATATTGTTGGAATGTTCCTTGATTTATTTAATTCTCAATTAATTTTTATTATGTGCATATCAAAAATTATATTTTAGCGTTACAATTATATCGATATAATTTATCGATAAATATACAATATTGATCAATATATATATATATATATAGCCTACTTGACTGAAGCCACTTTGATTCATATTATTATCAATATTTTAGTAACAATGATTTTTCTATCAAATGAAAATCTTCTATTAAAAAGTAATAAAATGAGAATTTGCAAATTCAAAAACTCAACCCATGGGTGGAAATGAAGAAGAATATACACTATAATCTACTTTGTTATTAGGGCTACTAATCTGTAATAAATCAATAATTTATTCAGGGTACTGTGGTTAATTATTGATTTACAGTAATCTACTTTAGACCACTGGCGGCTCGTACCCAAGATGCAGGTGTAGTGATGTACAGTAAAAGATACTGGCACTATGTTTCGTGGGCATATATAACCATCTATCCTCAGACCTTAATGTACCTATCGATTGTATGGAAAATGGCGGACGTAATTGCCCTACTCCAAATTCATGATGCCATAGCGTTTTGGTTATGTTGACAAAAAAATCATATGTTTTATTATAAAAATAATTTTGGAACATTTCATAGAAGTAGGCCTACTGAATGTTTACTAAGTTGACAATGGATTACACTTGCGATTCGTCTTGTTTTATGTTAAATAATATGGCATAATTTCTTGAGTATTTGATAATTTATTACAGAAGGGTCGTCTGTGTTGTGTTTATGATTGTGAATATCCAAGTATGGTAATTCAGTTCATATTTCTATTTTCACGTTTCCTGAAAACAAACTCTCAAAGGACATATTGGTTAGAAAGGTTTTCATCAAAATTTTGATGAAAGACAGTTCGATAGTTTGTATTAATCATTTTGAAGACAGTTTTATTATCGAGGAAGACGTTTTCTTGTCATAATTAACTAATTGGATTGCTAAGAGAAAAACATTGAAGTGCCAAGAAAGTGATGCATTTCCTTCAATTCCAACAAACTAGCCTATGTGCTTTTTATAAAAGTGAAGACAATAATTAATGAAATCAGTCTGCTTGTGTACCAGTTACAGAATAATTTATTTTTTCTCAAAGTTTAGATCTAAGATGTAAAGCAATGGTAAAAATACACAACTGAATGCTCAAATAACACTCTAAAAACAAGTTTTGAGAAGTTGAAATTACATTTTTGGATGGATACTGGAGTCTGAAGAAGACAATAAGATGTCTCAAACTTGCAAGCCAAAGGGAAAAAAATAACTGGAAATATTGGGGGAAAGGTAGATTCGGAAGAAAGTTAAAATGAGCAGCAAGTGAAGTACAAACATGTTGGAAAAAACTGATTGGAATTTGAATTTCTATTTTTCACATGGAATAATAAATCAGATTCTGGTTTGAAGTTCATCATATTGTAATGATTATCAATTTTGTATTGGATATTAATTATATTGTAATATCGTAATGTTTAACAATAAAAAATATGCTATTTCTGTCTTATTTCCTCTAAAGTATAGCAACTTGAACTATTGGCAGCTGGGCCCATATTGCCGCCATCTTGTTTTGTACATTAGGTCTGAGAATTGATAGATGGTTATGTTTTAGAGCTAACTCTTAAAAATCTTGAAGCTCAGTAGCGCTCATCAAGCTTGTCAATGTGCAATAACAGTACGAAACAATTGTCGCGTCAAAAACGTGAGTAATTCCACTCTAAAGTTTTAATTTTATTCTCTTTCAATTAATAATTAGTTGTTTTTAATCTATATTAAATCCAAAATTTGTTTGATGATTATTTCCGGTGATGTTATAGGGCATCAGAAATCAGGAGCTAAATCGTAATTACCGTTATGATGAGGAATTGGTGGTACCTATAATAGAGAACACGCCGGAAGAACGTGACCTGAGAGATAGAATGGAAGCAGTGATAAATGAGTACCCGGCCACCTGTGCTATTCTTGTCAGGCGGCATGGCATCTACGTGTGGGGTGACACTTGGCAGCAGGCTAAGATCATGTGAGTCTCAACAATCTTATTTTTATTCAATTCTGTCGGAAATTCTAATACTTCACCAATATTATAATTAATGACAGAAATATTCTTCAAATGAATATCTATATTAAAAGCCAAATCGAAGATTGCAATGAATTTTCCTAGTATTTTGCAATGAGTTCCTAGTATTGTATATTGCCTAATAACATAGATTCCTTTAATAGAAGGCCGTGGCCTTAAATTTGACAACGCTGTAACACCACTGCATCGTAAGTCTGTCTTGTATGATTCTGATTCACTTTTCTCCAATAAAAATGCTTGTCAACCTATTTTAATCAGGATTGTATTACAATTTGAATAGATACTCATAGATATAATAAACAGAAATAATTTTTAATGGAATAAATATAATAAAAATCGAAGTATATTTGCATGTGCATCACGTATATAAATATAAAATATTGTGTTTTATTTAGATTTTGATCAATGAATCATTCTTCTGTTTTGAATAATAATTGTTCAGAGCAATATTAGCCATTGTTAGAATTATTTTGAATGCAATAGTCTACTATTTTAGCCGTGATTACACTCTCATTGTTCATTCCATTATACATTCAAACCGATACTATCTATCTTTATCGTTAATAAGTACACAGAACAGGTTTTCGACATTTAGTAGTCAGGAATACATCTTTGTATTCTTCGGTTGAAACATTGGTTGCTGATCCGTCCCCTTACTTATTGAACCGCAGTCCATCATCATGAACATTTGAGAATGGGGCAGCGCTTCTTCTCATAAATTAGGCTTATCTATCTCTACCATTACATACAATTTCCATATTTGTCCTGATATTCGCTCCACAAAACTCAATACTTCCTTGTTAGAATGTTTTTAACACACATTCAATTTTTCTGAAGGAATCAACTCCTTTCTTGGTATTGCAAGTAGCCACTGGTTTTGCTGCTCAACATCTAATGACATTGTAAGAATTTGAATAAATTCATTTATTTTTCCAAGACTATTGCTGTCAATGCCGGGAATGGAGCAGAAATACGACATCTCATTAAATTAGGCTATATTCGAAAGGTTTTTCAAAAAGATTATTATCTAATAGAACTGAAATCAAAGTTAAGAAAACAAAATTAACACACCAGTTTTGGAATCGATTCAATACTTTCAGCTGGTCTGATTACTACTTATACTACAAAATCTGTACATCCAGTGCGACGTTGCCATATTATTAGGGCAGGGCCTTCTATTAAAGGAAGATATGCTAATAATGAATGATGCTGTATCATATTGTATGATTGCCGAACAATGAATAATATTGCCAGCCGGGTGGGCCGAGTAGTCTGGGGCGTTACAGTCTTAGTCCGCTAGCACTATTCGGTCGTGGGTTCGAATCCCGCCAGAGGCATGGTCTTTCAACCACCTCATCAATCACCCTCGCACTCTCCATTACCCACGCAAAAACAAATGCTTATGTGGGCATCATCGTCCGCATTGAAAAAAGTATGTAGGAAGGAATTCAAGCACCAGCAATGATTTTGTATAGTAAAATCATCAATTAATAAGAGGAAATATACACTGTTGTTGTGTATTAATTATGTTGGTGTCCAGAAATGCGACATCTAAACTCACACTACCGATACCAACTGATGTTCTATAAATCATTCATTTTGTTATTAGATCTTTGGTGATCGGTGATTGTGGAGTTCAGATTGAATTTTTCAAGTTTCTTATGATTAGAAATGTTTAGTAATGATTTCTTCTACAAACCAGTTTCTTGACTTTATAGCTAGCTATATGCTGAAAAGTATCGTAGATTTATTTTTCGAAATTGAGTCTGAGAATCAATTCCCATAAAACGGCTTGAAACCATTCAGGTGCAACGGATATTGAATAGGCCAGTATAGAAGCTAAAAAACATCAATTTGGAATGATTTTAAAGGTTTGTAATCATTCAATCTTTATTTTCATAAATTACATACAGATATATGATTTACACTCTAGTTACAAATTTGAAAAAATAAAAAAGTTAAGCATAGTACTTAATTTAAGTAATTTTACTTGGGCTAGTATGAATCAAATAACATCCAACGCCTTAACATGCACAAATGGTTTGGACATAGAAGAAGATGGTGAATCAAATAAGTTATTAGAGGTTGCAAAAAGCATTAATTCAGGTTCTTACATCTATATTCAGTTTAGTTTCAATTAGATTCAGTTTTAGCCTCAATTCAGATTAGTTTTTTGCTCAACTAGCATCAGTAAAAACTTGTGCGCAAGCCGATATGAATAGTGTAGATAATAGAATGATAATAAGGGAATACTGAATCAATCATAATAGGATGTAAAATGCAAGTCAGAGAAAATTTTATTCTTTATAAATGAATATTTTCAAGAGCTTAGTACTAGCTATTTATGTAATACATAAAAACCTAGTTCATGCATTGAGAAAAGAACCCAATCAATTTAAGTTCAGTAGAGAAGGCTGTACTGGGTATTGGTCTCTCGGTGAGGGTGATCTATCGGTGAACGTGATGTTAAGTCACGTACACTGTGGTCTGCTCTTGGATGGGTGACCAGTATTTGGCCAAGTACTCATTGGCGAGGTGGAACTACCCGTGAGGGTCTCCCCACCATTGAAAGCCATAAGAATATTTTTTTATTTAGTAGAGAAGGCAGTCTGAACAGTCTTAATTATAGCAGGCAATTAAATGGCTTAAATGAATGGAAGTCTTTAGAATTCTTGGAATGAAATTCCTAACTTGTTGTATACACATGCAATTTCCTCTTATTTTGAAAATTTTAATTGACTCATAAGACAATTTTATTGAGATTGCAATAATATTTATACAGGTATTAAAAGTATTGTATTTTTTGTTCAACAGGTGTGAAGGCTATGATTACTTGTTCGAAGTTGTGATAAAAATGAAGCAGCTCGGCATTGATCCTCACTTGACCCCTGAAACGTACGAGCTAAAGATACAGAAAGACTTTGCCATCAATGGAGAGAAGTTATCATGACAAGATTGGCATCCAGTGAATTATTCATGAACAAGGTATGTCCTTATTCCTTACTTTTAAATTAATTAGGACCCCCGATGTAACGGCTAAAAACTACTTACAACCTGGAAATTTTACACAAAGATTTTGATTATACCAAGGATAATGAAAAAATTCCAGTGAAAAAATACATTTGAAATGTTCAGTGAACCCAATAGACAATTGGAATATCTATTCGTCCACTAGAAAACAAAAAAAGACCGGTGAACCCAAAGGATTTGAAATGTGCATTGGGTCCTATTATTAATGGACATCCGTTAAAAAGCTAGGATTGCCTACTAGTATAGGTACCATAAAGTCTACTAATTTTGTTTAGACTGTGAATCTGAAACTAAAAAACAATAATAGTGCGTTGAACCATATTATTTATGAGAATTATGTATAAAAAAAATCTTAATATATTGGTTTGGAATAGGCTTTATCTAGAATTCTAAGTTAACCAAGAAAACCATATTATTAATTTTTGTATGAAATGCAGAAGAATCGATAGCCATGAAAATTATTACAGTAGGTTATTTTATTTTTCTCAATAATCACACAGTAAGACATGCCTAGTAAATCAATATATTGCTTCTCTGTTTGCATTTTAATCAAATTACATCTAACAAATTTTGCCAGGGCGTATTTCTTTCTAAGTTCATTGCAATTCAATATTTCCTAGAGCCAATATATAAAAAAACAGTTTATTCCATAAGCGTTTGCCACTATTTATAAGTTTCTTCAGAAAACAATGTAATAAGGCTATAATACTTTGTTGTATTCTATTGCAGGCAGAAGACTGATTGAAAATATGTTCAATTCATTGATGAAAAGGATAACTTGGAGAATCAAAGAAACTTGATGAAGCAAAGCATTTGGGTTGCAAGCAATAATATTTTATAATTTGTAAAGTTTATTAAAGTGTTATTTGAATCACAAATCATTCTATTCAAAACCTCAATAATGCAATAGCTAGGGTATCAGCCAAGCAGATATGAAAATTTACTGCCATAGTAGGATTAGTAGGATTAGGCTGCAACATGGCTGAACTTCATTATTGCTTGAAGCTTGGCCATGGCTGCAAACAAAGGAGTGTGCACACTTTCCATTGTTAAGCTGTTCTAGCTTTGCAACACGCTTTCTTTGTGAATGCATCTCAAGTCCGCGAGATTTTACTTCCAACATGAACGTGGGGGAACCGATTACCCCTTCCACAGTGCTTAGCATTAACAGAGTAATAGAATGAGGAGTGAAGTGAAGTGCGCTATACATGTACCTAGTGTAAGAATTACCAGAATGTACAGAAAATAATACATGTACCAGAAAATAATTGTAATCAGCCTGTATGAATTTGTTGTCTTCTATTGCAGGCCGAAGACTGATTGAAAAGATGTTGAAAGAAGCATGATTTCTGCTTCAATCAAATTTGATGAATAGCTCTATAGCATGTATTGTATTTGATAAATTTTTAGAGTAACTGATAGAAACTGAGGATAGTCGAGAAAAGACAAAATTTGAAATCAAAATGACATTTATTGGAAATTGAGACAGAAAAAACTTATAGTTCAATATTACATTTTTATAATATCCAGTTCACCATTATTGGATTGATTACATACTTGAGAACCAAGAGCCATTTCCCAAACAACGTTTGGTCGTATTTAAAAAAAATAAAGATGTGCATATTGCAATGAATAAAGTATATAAGGTGAAAACCTCCAGATGACCTTTTCATTCAGTCCAGCGATGAGTGCAATGCTGGTTTGTACACACATAGTACAATCTCATCTCTTCCTGTAATTTGAATAATCGATTAGTAGTCATACTAACAAATCTGGGAGAAAACCTGTAATTTGGATTCAATGATTGTAATTAAATTATCCTAGCCATCAAAATCAAGAGTTTTAATTTACTGGATGATTTTCAATAAGCAACACACGAAAACAATGCTTTAAGTTGCTTAGAAATTGAACTGATGAAAAATTGACAAGAGTCATCAAGACTGAAAGAGTGATTACAAATTGACGCTATTGGCGGACAAACTATTTCTTACAAAAAGATCAAATGTACATTTATAATACTGGTAGTATCATTAATTTTCGACTCAAGCTGTAATGAATAATTTGGAAGAGTAATCTACTATTTTTAGAAGAACAAGTATAACGCAATTGAATATTCAATGCGTTTAAACTGTAAAAGCATACTTCCTACCAGTCTCAATTAATCAAATGAAATGCAGATTGTTTAAAATTCAATTCCTAGTAGTGGATAATGTTGTCAACATTGTAATTCTCATACTAATTGAAGGTTGTTCATAATATCATCTGCTGAAGAGATTCTCCAAAATCCTCCCAGTTCTCAATTACTAATGATGATTTTATCATTTTACAATCACTATTATTATGATTATCATCTAACAAAGTAACATTCTATATAACAGTGGTCACCAATTAAGTTTCAAAGTCTTGGCGAGCTTCCGCGGTCCATTCAGGGAAAACCACTGTGGGGAAGGAGGTACTCCCCGGAAATTTTTTAAAAAATTAATAATTAAACAGCTACATATTAATTTCAATCATTATTCAAATATTTGGGATAGTTATTACACTGTATTTCGAGTTATGTATGTATTCCGATATTAATGTTCTTCAAATATATTCAAGTTTGATATTATGCCATTGATCTAATAAAATTAAAATAAAGGCGATTATTTCAATCGGATTTGGCATTAAAAATTACTTTATTGTTTATTCTATTTATATGAAGAATGTTTAAGGTTGTCAAAACTATTCTCGAATTTAGTCATTGACTATATCTCTTCAGCTATTGAAATACCAAGATAAATGATTGAATTAAATAAACGTTTTACTAGACATAGAATAATTGAATAAAATAATGCAACAATATTAAATCAATAGCCAATTATTTATTGAAAATTGTCTAATAAGAATAAGATACAGATAAGTATTCTAGTAAAAAATTAAACTAGTTTAAAAGATGTCTAGTTTTAAGATGAAAGTTTATTAGATGTCGCTTACATTGAAAAAACTATCACCTTTCCAATTTGGTTACACTGCTGGTGTTTTTATTTATTGTTCTGGTTGTTTTTTAATAACTTGATTCAATTTCATTCAGACTTTAGAGGGTTTCTCATGGAATTTTTCGTTTTAGGATCTATTCCAAGTGTTCTCGTTTAGATCGGTATGACATCGCGGTCCGTACAAAACTAGCTGGCGGAGCGGATCCCGACCGCGGTCCGCCATTTGGTGACCACTGCTATATAACAAGGAAATCAGTAGAAGGGTTTCAATCAAATTTTGAAAATAATTATTTTTGACACTTACTTCAGCTCGCCTAGTTTGAGCCTGGAAAAACACTGCTTCACGATGATTGCATTTCGGACATGGATGCTCTTCCGTTCTTGGAAGTGTAGGATCTGAGATCACGTCGGATACGATATGCGTCAATTCACTGCGGAGAAAAGTAAACACCATCAATAATTAAATAATTACAATGAATATTGGCGTTTCTAGAACATTCAACATTTTATGTTCACCTCATTGAATATTGGTGAACTAATGTTGTAGTTGACTATAGTTTCCAAAAGTTTCCACAAGTTAATTCAAAGATTGTAATTTGGTAATCATATAAGTGAAAATTCTATATGAAGAATAACAATAGCCTACTTTTGAACTAGAAAACCAATTGGATAATGTGGAGCAGAGTATCCACGATTCACTTTTCAAAAGAAGATAAACTAGCAGGCTATACACATAAGATACGTAACAATTGAAAATAAACATGCATTTTAATAAAAATTAAAGTCCTGAAAATACGATTAGTCAATTTGTTAGGAATATCTTCTTGATAGGAGATTAAACTTTGGTCACTAAATGAGATATATGACATGAAGTGAGAAGTATGAAAACAGTTGAAAATTAAAATGCGTTTCATCAACTACTTTCAATGATTCGATTGTTTCAATTTGATACTTGTATCACATAATGTATCTTCTTGAAAGGATACAACTTGAGATAAAATAGCTAGTATTCAAGAAGGATTGAAGTTATGATCATCATACATAATAAAATTAATTACATGATGAATTACTACTTTTAAGCTATAGAGCCATTAATTGGAACTCATTCACAGGGACGAACCCAGGTATTAATTTCGGTGGGGGATATGAAAAAATCAGAAGGGAACAAAACCCCTTCACCGGGAGGGAGGGGGGGGGTTTGCTGCTTGCCTTGAAATATCTATAGTGACCTAATTATCTACTAGGGAAGCGCATGCGGAGGCAGCCGCAAATTCAGCGGAGCGAGCTTTCTTTTTGTCCAAAAGTTTTTGAAGCGTAGACTCGAAAATTTGATCCCGGTATTTTAAGCCTAGCTAAACCTAGCTGATGGTGAAAGTGGCTCATTCTATTACCATGTAATGTTATGAAATGAGAATATAAAATATGAGCAACAACCTTTAAGTGAATGTTTTCTCAAGTGAGTGTTTATTTTGATAAAATAAGGCAAGATGAGAAAATGAATCCAGCTTGGTCAATATTGGTTAAAAAATATTGATTGGGCTCAAATTGAAGGTCAGAATGTTTCCTACGATTGAGACAAAATCAATAATTTTCAAACAATATTGACCGAGCTGGAGTCATTTTCTCTATGAGTGGTTCAACTTTGTAAATACAGCATTTGACGTACCTTTTTTGGTATCAAATGTGCTCTGATTGTTTAAAATAATTATCCAGTAGCAAATTATAAAGGAAAATCAATATAAACTTGAAAAATCGCGAAAAAATAAGCCTATTGGATGAAATTTGGGCAAAATGTTGAGTTGAGAGATATTGAATGAATGCAAATAAATAAATAATTTTATTAATAGGGACATCAGGTAAAAAACCCATTTTGCCTCCTTCACACAGTACAATATAGTTATTTGTGTATCAGTACGCAAAGAGTGATTTTGCTGCATCAAGAGAAACACTTATGCACGAGCCGCAGGCCGTATTACACATTAAGTTTTTCCAAACTACCATATTAAATGTGAAAGGTTGAAATTTGAAATAAAAATAGTCATATCTCAGTTATTTATCATTGAATCCTGACAAATCAGGCACCATTTTATTCAGAACTAGCCGGCAGACTCGCTTCGCTCCCCTTCTCCGCCTAGCCAGGGGGCTTCGCCCCCTGGACCCCCGACAGTATAGGCAGTGAAAGAGAGACAAACAGGCTCGCTTCGCTTGCCTGCAAAACCTCTGTCAGTGTCAGCTGAGACAAACAGGCTGGCTTCGCTCGCCTGCAAATTCCGTTCAACATTTTTACTGACATCAACATTTTTTACCGATTTTTTAAAATTTTTAATTTAATTTTCTCTTAAGCAAACAAATCTTAAAAGGTCGTTTATTTCTTTTATTTCTATGTAAAATAATATTGGAAGTTGTTCTAAGTTGAAAATAATCGGCAAAAAAAAAATGTTCTGCTCAGGTTTCGAACCCCCCTGATTGGTAAGCAGTGAAATACTAGTCCACGTCGCTAACCACTGGGCTATGAGGGTTTCGATGAGTAGCCGATTCTGCCAGTGATACCAACATGATTTCAAGAGCATAATAGACATTTTCTGACCAGGAACGTTTCTCAAAACTGATGTTAGGTTGCAATCCTGCAGTGCAGAGAGCATGAATATAGCATGAATAATGTGTATAGTAATAGTGTGTAAGCAATCCTTTTTTCCTTTTTTCGTCCTTAATATGCAAATTTTCAAAATGCTCTATAGCCTATAACCTGGTCGTCCATGTCTACTATCACTATGGCAAGTTTGAATCAAATTGGTCGAGCGGTTCCGGAGGAGTAGCAATACAAAGAGTGACTTTCCTAATCCATTAGAGCTTCGCTTCGCTCCGCTCAATAATAGTTTTCTCCCAACAAACATTATCATATCTTTTGACCGAGTAAAATGAGTTGAATAAATAAATAATAAATTCACCGTTTAAATAAGTTTCCTTCATGAAAAGATAGTAATAATGAAAATTTCATTCACCAATTATTATTGTAGATGAATTGATTATAAGAAGAGGTATTGGTCTCTTTTAGTCGTTATATATTGGATAATTCTTGAGTTCAATAATGAAAAATTCAATCAACAATTATTGTAGAGTAATTGATTTTAACACGAGCTATTGGTCTCATGTAGTTGTTGTGTATCGAGAAAATTGTTGAATTGAACATGTTGCACCAATCTTCATCATTTTATTAGGGAGAATATTCTTGTTACATTCATTTGAACAAGAAATGAAATATTAGGGCTTGCTATGCTTGGTTTCAGTATCATTCCATTTCCCTCTCCAAAGGGATTTCCTAGATATTAAGATTTTCTAGATATAAGGGATTTCTGGATAAGGGGGGAAATTTTTTCAATAGATCACCCCAAAACTATATTTTTAGAAGTTTTAAGCCTTGTTATTAAAACATTTTGCAACTCCTTCAAAAAGCATTTTATCTAGTGTAAGATAGGTCCCAATTTCGGGGGGGGGAATATCCCCTAAATCCCCCCCCCCTGGGTTCGCCCCTGCTCATTCATTAGTCATAAGCTATTCACACATTGATAATAATTTCAAATAAAAGGTTAATACCGGTACCACTAGGTCAATTTCTTATCAAGAAGATAGATTGAAAAATTATACAAAATAATTGAGAAAAAGTAACTATTTGAAAAGAAATTAATCGTAGACACGCAACTTGATACCGCTTCAAAATTTCTACATAGGGATTTAAATTAAAACTTTTATCAATAATACTAACTCGATTTCGTGCATAATCTTGTTGACGTATATGCAGTTGCTGTCGGCAAGTTGTTTGAAGTCACAGTTCCGGCACTGGAAAAAAGATCATGCATCAGACAAAAATGAAGTAGGCCTAAATATAATGAAAAAAAAATACTTTGTCTTTCCTCATTACCCATAATATTAGTACCTTTCATTATTCTTTCTTTGGAGGTATGAGAATTTAACCTACAAGTTTTAAATGTTATCTAATATAAGAGTAACAATGTAAGATTCTCATTTGGAAGATTTGAATGACTAGAAGTAACATAAGGTCTCACATTTTTAAAAACGTCTTCACGGTGTCGAGTAATTGGGCTCAAAGCTCCAATTTTCCCCATAAGAGTAGCATGGGAGTTGCCAAAGTTATGGTTATCTATCCTAGAAGTCTAGGTATCCCAGACCGTTTTCCTTGATATCATACTAGTATTTATATTTTTGAAAATATCTTTGACTATGTAAATCATTGAAAGAGATGAAGAGATACCTTTAATAATTTCATAGGTTTGTGCGACCCGGAATTTACTTACTAGTTTTATTCCAGTAAGATTACTAACACTTGATCAATTTTAATTTCAAACTGAGTTCAAGATTTGATAAACCAAGTGTAGAGCAAAAATAAATTGTGTAAATGCATAACAAAGAAAGCATCATACTTACAGCATATAACAATACTTTGTTCTCTTTGTCTTCTTTAGGATACAACATGTTATTGCTGAAACAAAAAAAGTATATTTAGAACAGGAGTAAATTCTATGATTTATGAAAGAGAGATTTATTATTTTATAAGAAAATTTCCCTAGACCAACCCAATAACGAACTATGATTAATGTAATATTAATAAAAGCTTAATTCATTAACATTAAGTCATTCAAGGTAAATTCGTTACGGTTATTTAGGTCCGTTGCTGTTAAAGGACAAGTACCATGTTTTTCAAATTCACTTTCAGGCTGGTATTACACGATAATATCCTATTATATTAAGCGAGTAATTTCTGTATGTATGTATGTATGTGGAACCACGGATCTAGAAAACGGCTCTAACGATTTCCTCGAAATTTGAAATGTAATATAACTAAGATGGAAAAATAAGATTGCACCAGGTCTCATGTCTGGGAAAACTCTCTGGCAGGATTAATAAAAGAATAAAATATTCCTTATTCAGGCATAGGCCTAATCCCAAGTACTGCATATAATGGCTGTTATCGTTAGCTGACCAACACTATCCAGCTGGAGTGAATGGAGTTAAATGCAAGTCTATAACACATGTTCATGTCTGTCAAAAACTTGTGAGAGGTTATCATATCAATTTTAAATTTATTTTTTACAAGGCCGGAGGTTTTTACAATAACTTATTTATGTAATTCAATAATAATTTATGTAATTCAACGGTTTGGCCGCAGCTTCAGAGCGAAGCTCGGTACCAGATATTTTATATTATCATAGTTAATCATATGAAAAGAGATGTGGCCTAAATACGAAATAATGTTTTCATATGATTGACTATGATAATAGAATAATAGATAATACCTTGTAATGCCGGCCTTACTCATGATTCTATATACAGGGTGTTTCAGGAGGAATGTGCAATACTTCTCAGGCTGATTCCTTACACCAAGTAGACAAAAAAGTTCCATGGGACCAGCCCCCAAAACCGCTTTGTTACTGTGATAACAATGGCGGAAAATTGAGGTTTTTCAAAAAATATTAATTTTTCTAATTCTTTAGAGGCTTTATAGTTGGCGCAATCTAAGTTGACGAAAACCCCCTCCACCCGAGAAATAGCTACGTTGTCATTTTGCATGAAATTGAAACTTCTCCTAACGCTAACACATTCAGCTGAATATTAAAAGTGACAGCGTAGCTTTGGAAAAATCACGCAGTGTTGTGAAACTCACTATTTTTATGATAAACCAGCTGTTCGCAGCTTGAATATCCAAGTCAATTAGCTTCAAATATCTGGTACCGAGCTTTGCTCTGAAGCTGCGGCCGAACTGTTGAATTACATAGGCTAAGGGCCAAATTCACCAAAATCATATAGAACTAGCGTTACAGTATCTTCAGTTATCAGCTGGTTACGAAATTCAACAGTCATCTGTGGATTAGGAATGAAATGGAATTCACCACGCCAAAAAAGGCGAGATTATGAAATCTCCGGATAACTCAAATCTCGAGCATATCGAAATGGCAGTGAACATGTGTTTCTCTGAATTTTATTTATTTTAACCAAAAAATGATAAGTTAGTTGATGTTGAAATGAGTCTTACGCTGAAAGAGATTTGGATAATTTTGTTTTTATTTGACATTTTATTCAGAAGTAGAAGCCTATTTGGAATGAATATTTGAGAAGGAACTGTGTTGATTGAGACGATTCTAAACAATTTTCTATGGTGAAGTGAAGTGGAAAATGTATATTGATACATTTTTCGACTATGAAAATTTGCGAACACCTTTGTTTTGAGCGTTTTGCTTCTCTTCATAATCATAATTTTTGTTATCTCTTTTGCATTTATTTATGAATAAATCAGTAGATGAATTTTCAATGGATTAGCGTTATTTGTAGGATAAGTTAGTAATTATTTCATACACGTAGATGCATTTCTTGAAGTAATGTGTTACACATATTCTAGCCGACCAAAGGGGGCGGCTTCGGCTCGGCCAATGTTGGTTCTGGGACTGTGAGTTCTGATCGAGAATTTATGGCTTTTGGGCCGGTATCCGCCGGAGTCCTAACTCCGCCTGATAAAGATTATTCTCATTTCTTTTCAATAGAATGTTGAATAATTGTAATCTTGAGGTACAATTTCTGAAAGGAAAATTGCACCGGAATTGAAATTGCAATTCTACTGTCGTAGAATCATGTAATCTGATAGACGTGAAATCAATCAATAACAGAATAATATCATTATAAAGCGATCAAATTTCTGAATTGAATTCTTGTAAAGGAACAGTGGCATTATAGGAATTACTACAATAAAGTCACATCACTTTTATTCTGCAATTTTTGTAGAAAAGGAATGTTTATCAAATGAGGGATGTATGAAAATACAATTGTAATGTCCTTCAGACTATAATATTTGTAAATTCCGTCAATGGTGTACCTTATTTTTTCCTATGAGCTTCAAAACTCATAAATCGTGATAGAAATTTATATCCCGTATTCATGTTCTGAGAATAATGTTCAACGGTTGAAATACTTCAATTTTTCTTAAAATTCTCAGTTGAGTTACAACTTTATCCCATAAAGACGAATCATCAAAAAAAAATCTCTTTACAAATCTACAAAACTGTAATCAACATGAATATCTGACAAGATTATTTCGAGAAAATTATGATAATGTTATCTGAAATTCATAGATTTTCTTCAAAATTTGAATAAAAAATGTTAAATATTATTCACGTTTTGTGATTGGACAAATAATTTCACCTCAAATTATATAATAATCATGTAATAACATTATAATATTTTTAAGCCTGCCGGATTTAACGTACTTTTTATGCAAAGCGCTATATATGCAATCCCGCATTACATTAAAAACTCTCGTTACGATCACTAACCCACCAAAATCGGGCAGTTATTTTGAATCTTCAGTTACGAGAAAACTGTTCGTTACCGGCTGTAGTAAATTCCACTTTTGAGAATTTTTTGCTCGGTTAGAGCCAGCTGACTCTAAAACTAATGATAAACTAAGTTCTCGTTTTTGGTGAATTCGGCCCTAAATATGTTATTGTAAAAAAAAATCAAAATTGATATGATCACCCCCTGCAATTTTTTGGCATTAAGGCCCATTCTACATGGGCGTAGGAAACGCGGCATTAACGTCGCGTCGGCAACGCGTGGTCGACAGAACACTTTGTGTTAAATGGGCTTGTCTACACGGGCGTGATAAACGCGCGCCCATTCAACACATTGGTTTCTGTCGAGCACGCGTTTACGACGCGACGTTAACGCCACGTTTCCTACGCCCTTGTAGAATGGGCTGAACATGTGTTATAGACTTGAATCTAACTTCATTTACAGCTGGATAGTTTTGGTCAGCTAACGATAACAGCCATTATACGCAGTACTTGGTATTATGCCTGAATAAGGAATATTTAATTCATTCATTAATCCTGCCAGAGAGTTTTCTCAGACATGAGACCTGGTGCAATCTTATTTTTCCATCACGGTTATATTACATTTCGAGGAAATCGTTAGAGCCGTTTTCTAGATCCGTGGTTCCACAAACATACATATAAACATCCAATATCTGTAACCAAGCTTCGCTCTGAAGCTGCGGCCTAACTGTTGAATTACATAAATATGTTATTGTAAAAAAATCAATGAACCTCCTTGTAAAAAATAAATTCAAAATTGATATGATCACCTCTCACAATTTATTGACAGTCATGAACATGTGTTATAGACTTGAATGTAACTCCATTCACTTCAGCTGGATAGTGTTGGTCAGCTAATGATAACAGCCATTATACGCAGTACTTGGGATTATGCCTGAATAAGGAATAATATCTGGTACCGAGCTTCGCTCTGAAGCTGCGGCCAAACTGTTGAATTACATAAATATGTTATTGTAAAAAATAAATTCAACTAAATTGATATGATGATCTCTGACATTTTTTTGTCATGATCAGACACAATCGCCGCCATTTAACTTTTCCTCAAGAATCCGATTCTCTTCAACTTCCATTGATAAAAAATACAATTTTATAATTCCTTATCCAGTTATAACCCTTATTGTTGAAAAATTGCGTTTTAGCATATTTTTTCAATTATCTCAATAACTGTTAAAGTCACAAACTTAGAACTGGTTTCATTGTATTCCTCAGCTAATTTTACATAGGAATTGGTTATTTTAGAACCTCACTAAAGCCTCTAAAAAATTAGAAAAATTAATATTTTTTGAAAAATCTCAATTTTACGCCATTGTTATCTCAGTATAAAAACGTTTTTGGGGGTTGGTCCCATGGAACTTTTTATCTACTTGGTGTAACGAATCAGCCTGAGAAGTATTGCACATTCCACCTGAAACACTCTGTATAAGCGAGTTAATTTACAGCTCGAGCCGATTCTCGCATCCCATCTGCCATCTTCTTCGGTCTAACCAGTCTCCATCAACAAGATTTCTCTCAGCCATATCATCATGCACTTGTTTATGCCAAAGTTCGGGCGGTCTACCTCTTTTCCTTCTTCCCGGTGAATTCCAATTCAATACTTTCTTTGGCCATCTCTCTTCTCTCATTCTTTGTGTATGTCCCAACCTTTTCTCTATTTGTTCTATTGTTGTATCTAGTTTTCCGATTCTCTCTCTTATCTCCAAATTTCTTATCCGATCCACTCTTGAAACACGACAGCTCCTGCGCAAGAAATCCATTTCGACAGCATTAATTCTTTGTTTATCTCTTTTTGTCAATTCCCATGTGTCTGATCCATAGAGCAATATACTTTGCACAATGGAATGATGGATGCGAATTTTTGTTTCATTTTTAATGTATTTGGACCAGAGTATAGAGTTCAATGTTTGGGTTGTCTGCTTGGCCTGTCCAATTCTACTAGTTATTTCTTTTTTGGAATTACTCTCTGATGCTAACACGCTGCCCAGGTATTTGTACTCCTCACATTTCGCTACTGTCTGACCTCCCACTTCTAGGTCTCTTGCTGTCCCTCCTGAAACTAAATATTTAGTCTTTTTAAAATTAATTTTCATTCCATTTTTCCCATAGGTCTCAGCAAGCTTTCTGATCATGTAATGAATATCATGCTCATCTCCAGCCATTATAACTTGATCATTGGCAAATAACAGCGAGTAGACATAATTATCATGTATTGGTATACCCATATATTCACATTTCTTTTTCCAATCAGTCAGTATATGCTCCAGGTAGATAAGAATAAGAATAAGAATGTTTTATTCCTTCAAGCATTGTTTACATTGCAATCGGAAACGTCAAATAAATACAATTAATAAATCAACAGATCAAATATTATACTATCAACAGAACAAATGTATTACTAAGACTAGACATGAGTTCAGTGTAATAGGTAGATTTTCAACACAAATTTAACACATCAGTATAATCTAGTATGGTCACAGTATATATATTTTCATATTCTAAAATCACATAATATCTTCTAATTGAGGGGAATAATAAGATTAAGGTTTTCATAATTCGGCAAAATTCTCCATTGATACTTGATAAAAGTCAGAAATAGAATACAAAGGAGTTTTCAAAAGGAGACACTCCAAGCAACGTTTAAATTTTGATTCGTGTAAAACCCTAACCGAATTTGGTAGTGCATTAAAAAGTTTTAATGATATACAATTAGGACTATTTAATACCTTGTTTAATCTTGTATAAGGTACATCAATATTGGATTTGTTTCTAGTATCGTAGCTGTGTATTTCATCTCTGCAGGGGAACAGGCCTATCTTTCTCTTTACCCTCATTAAGAGCCTAAAAGCTACCATGCTATGCAAGGTCATGATTTTCTCTTCAATAAATAGAGGCCTACAATGTTCTAAATATGATGCACCAGAAATTATCCTGATTGCTTTTTTTTGTAGTAAGAATACTTTCTGTGCATCCGGAGCACACCCCCATAGTTCCAGGCCATACAGAAACACACTCTGGAAGAAAGCAAAATAGGAAGTTCTCATGTATTTTTTGGGAACAGAGTCGCTGAGACTGCGCAATAAGTATATCACCCTAGAGAGTTTTGAACATAAATTTTCTATATGAGAACTCCAGGAAAGCTTTTGGTCCAGTGTAATCCCAAGAAGCTTAGCATTTTTTGCACCTTCACTGACCTGTCTCAGCGCAAGCAATAATATCTGGGTTTTATCTTTATTAAGCAGCAAACCATTTGCCTTGAACCAGACTGCAGCCTCTTCCTGACACTGGTTCATTTTTTGTTGAAGAGTGTTCAGGTCTTTATCTATTGTAATTATGGATGAATCATCAGCATAGCATACAACTTTTGATCCAATGTTGTACTCAATATCATTCATCATAACTATAAAAAGCAGAGGCCCAAGAATGGAACCCTGAGGGACCCCGTGAGGAACAAATAATGGATTCGAGAGATTGGAGTTTATACATACAGACTGACTTCTATTGTTTAGGTATGATTTCAAAAGTTCAAGTGCCTTATTGCGTACACCTAGATGATGAAGTTTTTTCAATAAAATATTATGATCAACAACATCAAAGGCTCGACTCAGATCGAACAGCACAACTCCTGTGAAGCTCTTATTTTCAAAATTATTTACAACCTCGTTTACTACAGAGGTGACTGCATCAACTGTAGATTTTCCTCTTCTAAAGCCAAATTGGGAAGTTGAGAACAAACCGTTACTTTCGAAAAACTCGTATAATTGACTGGCTATGGCATATTCTAAAATTTTGCTAAAAATAGGTGGAATGGATATGGGTCTAAAATTTTCTGGTAGGTCTCTAGAACCTTTTTTATGAATAGGCACTGTTCTGGAATGCTTAAGTTTCAGTGGAAAAATTGAATCTCTTATACATGCATTGAAACAAGTAGTTAATGGTACCAATATAAAATCTATAACAGTTTTCATCATAGAGCTGGAGTGGTGATAAATATCTTTAGTTGAAGATGATTTCATTCTGGAGACAATATTAGCAATTTCTTGACATGACAATTCTCTTAAGACAAATTCATGCATGGATCTAGGGGCAGAGGCCAGAAGCTCCTCAGCCAACACATTGGATGGATCAATAGAGTCCCGCATTTTTGAGACTGATTTCACGAAGTAGTTGTTGAAATCTTCGGCTGAAACAGATGTTATATTAGAATGTGTTGGCTTGGAACTTTTCCTAATAACTTTCCAAGCTGCTGCACATTTATTATTGGCTGATTCAATAAATTCTGCGTTGGATTTCAGCTGTGTCATTTTCAACTCAGCTTTATACATTTTTTTCAAGTTATTATAAGTTAATCTGGCTGATTCCGTTCTATTATTCTTGAACCTGTCATAAGCAATTAGTACGAAACATTTTAAACTCTCCAGAGCAGGAGAAGTGAGGTGAGATTTCTTCTTACTAGTACTAGATCTCGAATTACAATTAACTAGTGGAAAGGACTCTATAAACAATTTTTGAAACTTATTAAAAAATGCATTAAAGTTACATTCAGCATTTCCATATATGACAACCTCTGTCCAATCAACTAAACTGAGTCTATAACAGAAGCTATCAAGTCCAGCATCAGTTATAGGTCTTGATTTAAATTTTTGAAAAATATTGTTCATAGGCTTCTCACTTACAACCTGACTGGGAAATATATCAGATTTTATATAAAGACATAATGCGTCATGATCACCCAAAGCAACAGGTTCTACTTTCACAGAGAATAAGTCAGGGCTCAAGTCTGTAGCAATGTTGTCAAGTGCAGAGTCAAGTCTAGTAGCCTCGAAATTAGTAAGATACAGATTCACAGACTTCAAGATATTGATTAATTCAGATCTGCCTGAGTTTTTAGATAAAACATTTACGTTAAAATCACCACCCACTATGAAATTATATTTATTTTTATATTTTGTACTTAAAAATATTATAAGTTTTTCTAATGACTCAAGAAAAAGATTCAAATTACCACTTGGTGACCTATAAACTACTATTACTATAATATTTAGTTTCTTAACAATGATACCAGCAAATTCATGATGAACTTCACAGTTAAAAGCAGTCATATCAATCACCCTGATATGATCAGCAAGTTTATTTGCTACAAAAATAACTACACCACCATTTTTTGCATTCGTTCTACAGAAATGAGATACAAGTGAAAAACCATTTATATTGATTAGATCTATTACGTTTGCTCTTAACCAATGCTCAGATAAACAAAGCACATCGAAATTCTTCCTATTATTAATCATATCAATCTCATTAATTTTATTCCCCAGACATTGTACATTACAAAAGAATAATGAAAAATTATTTTTCTTACATTGTACGTCTAAATTGATTTGTTTAGTACTTGGAAACACCTGTCTAAAAAAATATTTTGAGATTGATAGGTAGTTCTGTTGGAGATATTTCGATAGGCTTGTGAAGCAGGAGTGTGGACTGTCTTAGATTTGTTTGAGAAATCATGATGATCGACTTGTGATAATGATTGAGGAGTATGTACTGTCTTATCGAGAGTCTGGCACAAAGGTGATGGAACGGTCACAGTATCAACGGTTCGTCTAATGTGGGATTTGATAGCACGTGAGCTGTCAAAGATTTTGAACAGGGTCGGAGAAAGGCAACATCCTTGACGCATCATGATTCTACTGTTGATTTTCATGGTACTGAAGACACTGGCGACTCGTCAGGTGTAAAGTGCCCGTACCTTAAACTGAACAACACCTTACTTTTTCCCACAGCACGAGCCGCCAGTGACTGAGGACTATCCCTCAAACAGAACACAATATGTTGAACTAGACCACCACAAAGAAAATAGCATCATACAGTACAAATCTTCACTCCGAGCAGTAAACAGAGGCGTGTATTACTCTATATTGGGACCACTCTTGGGAGCCAAATGTAATAGTCAAAGCACTAGAAGAAGCCACCCAAAAATGCAATAGACTGGACCTCACTATAAACAAACAGAAAACAATACACATAGAATTCAAACCTACAAACAATAGCCCGGAAGTTACTCCAAATAGCCAAAAACCACATACAAGATTCCTGGGAATCATCATTGATAAAAACCTAACATGGCTGCCCACATCGAAATTTTGAGTAAGAAATTATCGTCTGCAATGTACGTGATACAAAGACTAACATATATATAACAGGAGAAAAGACAGCACTTACTGCATATCACGCTCTGTTTGCATCCCACATGAGATATGGAATCGTGGCCTGGGGCTCCACATCTCAAGTACACCTGGAAAAGGTTCCTTTTCCTTTATTAGAATATGATTTACTTATTTATTTTATTAGTCTAGTTATAATGATTTAGTTTCCTATTTTCTCTCATATGGATCTGAGAAGTCCTGTATTTTTTCTTTAATTGTCAGTTTTTCATGTCGTTGTTTGTATAATCTATCACACAAGTGTTATTTAATATAGTTTTTATATTCATACAATAATTATTGATAAATCGGCTACCTAGAACTCATCCCTACACACAGACGTATAGTCTTGTAGGTGTATTCCAGTAACCAATTTTGTAATTGTGCATTTTTTGGAATAAAAGAATTTGAATCTGAACCTAAATAAAATTATGCTACTCATACTGCAAAAGAAAGCAATCAGAACTATCCTAGGAGTGAGTACAGAAGTAAGAAGGGAGGGCACAAGTGGTGTCTCTTGGAGGAGCTTCTTCCAGCCCACTTCATGTGAATTTTGGAGTGCCTCAGGGTTCAATACTGGGACCAATCCTGTTTATCATAATGATAAATGACCTGGACGACAATGGCTCAACTCTGCTGTTCGCAGATGATACTCCTTATTGTCATCTGGAGTGGACCTACAGCGTGTACTAGAATTGTCAGCGGAGCATCTCCAATCTTCAACCTCATGGTTCCAGGCAAATCGCTTTCAGTTAAATGAGAACAAGACACAAAACATCATCTGCAGTTTGTCTCGCAGCCTGCCAGCTGAACAGGATCCTGTAAAGCTGTTAGGATTTGTCTTGGACTCAAAACTGAACTGGGCTAGCCACATCCAGCAAGTGACCAGGAGGCTGTCACGGATTTGCTTCCTATTGCTGAAGCTGAGGGGACACGTGACAGAGGCATATCTGGTCATGACATAACACACACTTTTCCACTGCCATATCTCCTATGGTCTTCCCATGTGGGGTCATTCAGCTAGGGTTGTGGAAGTACTTGAGCTGCACAAACGGGCTGCACAGATTATAACTGCTAGTGAACATCGAGCACACTGCAAGCCCCTTTTTGTAAGACTGGGTATCATGACAGTTGTCAGCCACTTCCTTCTTCTCTGCCTGCTGCACGTCAAGAAGAATCAACATGGTCTGTTGACTCAAAATGGTGTGCACCACCACAACACCAGGCATCGAGAGCTGCTTGACATCCCAAGGGTACGCCTTCAGAGGACGCAGGTATGCTATGGGAGTGCAGCATTGCGCTACTTCAATAGACTGCCTGCGAGAGTGAAGCAGTTGGATTTGCACGATTTTGAGAAAGTGGTGACCAGATTTATGAGAGTCAGGGCCTACTATGAAGTGCGCGAATACATGAGTGATGACCTGAATCAGATGTTTACAAATTAGTCATTTTCTGCCATCTTGATCTTGACTTGAGTATTTGAGTGTTGTTTTTATACATCGATCCCACAGATGTGGGTAATGGATGAAGAAGGAGGTATATAGGTAAGCAGTAAGTACAATGGAGCACTGTAGACCACTCTTTAAAAAATACAAACTGCTCACTGTGGTCTCTCTGTATATCCTGGAAGGCTGGAAGCAACAATCCTGGCAAAAAAGCAAAATTACTACTGAGGGGCAAAAAGCATAGATACAGAACAAGAAATTCCAAGAATATAGATCTGCCACAACACCGACTGAAAAAGTATGAAGACTCACCAGCCTATGCAGGAGCCTACTTCTTCAACCTGTTGCCGACCACATTGAAGCCCATGGACGGCGAAGGGCTCTTTGTAGCTGTATTAAAACATTATTTGACAGATCGGCCATATCATTCACTACCAGAATAAAACCGAGACCACACCTATCAGCATCTAGCTGGACTTGCAGCTGACAACATCCACTGATCTCCTCAAGTATGAGGAAATACTGACAATTCCCCGGTCACCGACTGCGGCGAAGACAAAACAAGTAAACAAGTAAGTAAGTAGTCAACCGCATGACTTCTTGATCCGCCGAATATATAATTGTTTGAGACGCGTAGACTTGCTGGGCTCACCTTGTGCGATCTCAGCAAGGCCTCTGATACGCTTAATCACCTGATTTTCCTCGAGAAGCTCAGGCACTAAGATGTTGATGGGTCACCTCTTAGACTTATGGTTTCTTAGGTACTGGCCAATGGCATGCTCTCACGAATCAATGTAGAGTGTGACAGGATTGGCCTCGGTTTTTCTAATTCAGTGAATTATGTCGCTATGTAGATGGCAGAACAACAGTCTGTCATGCTGATGACAATACCTTTTTCGACAAGGGCAGCAGTACTGAGGTAAGGTGAGCTGTGCTCAGGGTGTTTACAACAAACTAGTTCTCTGCAAACCTCTTCCTCCTCAATGAGGATAGAATACAGACAATAGTATTCAGCCTCAGAAATGACGAGGAATGTGACTATATGGCTCTGCTCCGGTGAAGCTGCTTGGCTCCTAGACAGGAAGTTGTCGTGTGACAGCCATCTAACGGATCATCCGGTTTCTGTTGGCTGAGCACAGAGTGGTCTTCCTACTGACAGTATCAGTATGCCTCCATGCACGAAACTTTGAACTTGAACTAATCCAAAACTACTGGTTGGATATAGCTATTTTTTTTTCTTCGTCAAAAACAACGTCATTCCGAAAAGATTCCAACCAGAATTTCGACTCCAGCTAGCTGGACCACTAATCGACACTTACGCCAAATATTTTATCATCGATATTATCTTGTATTAAAAATATACATAATACAGTACCTAGCCTAAAATGATAGTGACAGATTTATAACTTCGGATTATATCGATGGGATCGGAACTATATCGTTAGCCTACCACACTCACCATTCTTGACAGAATCTTATACCAACAAATCCTGGACCATCGTCATGTGTGTCATAGCCACTGATAGGCATTTTGAATACTTGTCGATTCAATAGAAGCGAGAACAATAAATTGAATAAAGAATTTGTTAAAAGAATTAAAACAGATTGTTTTGAATTACTAACAGCAAAAAAACATTCAAGATAACCTCAAAACTCAGAAGATATGAATTATGATTATGAATGTATCCAGAACAGGGAACACAGCAGACGGAAAGAGAAATGCAGCAATATACCAGTGCTACCAACAAAGAAGTCTCAAATACAAATCAATAACTACTCGATAAGCAAATAAAGCAATCATTATAAGTATTATATTCACTGGAATCTAGGAATAAAATAATCTTGTATTTTTTTAATATCGAATGTTTGACATAACTGTTCGTTATTTTGTTAGTTCCAGACACTGCTTAATAGTTCCTTATTCCGAATAAGGGAACTCGTCCTCTCTCTTTTGAGTTCTGCTTCTGACGCAACGCAAATCAAAACCTGATTTCCAAAAATTTGTTTGTCGACATCTTTTTTGTTCTCAATCATCGTAGATCGAGTGAACAATCTGGAAATTGTACGCGTTAAACATTTCAGTGTATTAATATGTATTCCATTGTGTTGTTAAAGAGTTCATAGTGTTCTAATTTATAGTAGCTTACTGAATCGAGGTCATTTTGTGCTGTTTGTTCGTGAAAAAATTAGATCTGAAGACAGTAACGCATCTTTTAGCCGGCTATTCAATTGAACACGAAAAATGTCTGTCGCTTTCGTCCAGAGGGGTCGTCCTCCGCCGAGCCCTGCACAGATACAAAAGGTAATCAAAATACTGCATGACAAGCTTTTCTTTGTTCTCTTTTTTAAATATTCCAAATCATAAGTTAACTTGCCTGTCATTTGCAAGTCGTATGCCTTCTAAAATTTCTCATAAATTGAGACTCTCTAAAACAAATGCTTGAGATCAAATAAATCTTGTAAAATTTGAGCATATGCTTGGGTTTCCCTCTTTCAATTTGATTGAGTTCAGTGAGATCTTTTCTTGAATAACGCAAGTTGATAGACTTAGTTGAACTATCTTTGTGCCTGAGTCAACCCTTATATTATGTCAACTGGTTTCATTTCCTATTGTATTCACCAGTTGTGATGTCGATAGCATACTTATCAACTAAACTTTTACTTTTTTATTCAAGGAGTAATCTTTATGCTTTATAGCTACGTTGAATGACCAGCCTGCACACAAGTCTTGTCGAGGGATCTGAATTATGATATACAACAGTAACTTGAACTCTAAGACTTTGAAGTTCAATTTCAATGAACTATAACGTTGAAAATTCAATTTGAACTAGTAAAGTATCTTGAAAGCAAATATTAATCAAGATGCAATTTGTAAATAGAGCATATTTTTCATAAATATAGCCTGTTGAATTTCATAATTTACTATAAGCTTAATGTAAATTTAACTTCATTTGCACAGTCTTCTTCACAATATTGTAATACCGAAACAATTATCTCTTTCGCGTTGGGTTTTTAAACTGCTCATGGGGTTTTTAAGCAGCGAGCATAGTGTAAGCTTATCAGGCTTTATTATTTCTTAATCGCGAGTAAGTCATGCCCAGACTCCTGAACAGAGGACGACAGTGATCTTGGAATATGGTATCCTGAGAAGATCATCAACAACAAAGCTCTCTTTTGTAGCTGAGCAGTATACCGTGGACGGCCAGAGCATGACCCCACAGGAGCTACATCTTACCGTACCCACTCTGTACATCTTAGATGTGTAAGGGCGCGCCCTATGCCATTGCAAGGTCGTTCTAGTCATTACAAGTGATTCTTGACATCTATAAACATGGTTGTTCCAGCACTATCTCCCATTACGTTAAAAACCCATCTGTTTGACTGGCTCCCTTGCTATATGATATAGTGGGCAAACAAAGATGGATGTATTCGTATGTTCCTTGTTCAGCTTCAGCTAGTTTTCCGTGAACCACAGCTTTGCCTCCTTAGTGAGTCACAATCACATTGAGGCACGACTTGCCTCCTCCTGGTCCACAGAGGAAGCCCTGGAGATCAGTGTGATCAATGTTCAAAGAGTACAGTGCCATGGTTGCTTGTGAATTGAATTTAGATATCCATTCACTTCTTATAGAACTGTAAAACTATACTCCTATATCTTGCTCTTATATGACGGTTCCTTACATTTTCAGATGCTTGATGAAAACAGTCAGCTAATTCAAACGATTCAAGAATTCCAGAGCAAAGGGAAGGGACAAGAATGTCTCCAGTAAGTAAATTACTTTAATGTTGCACTTCCGCCTTGAATCCTTAATTCAAATTGGACATTTTATTTATTCTAAGAATCATTGAACCTACCTATCAATGTCATTCAAATATCGTGTAAAACTAAGATACTGTAAAAGCTAGTTGGAGATTGTATAAATATAATAAAAAATCACCAATTCAATCCATAAGCATCAAAAGGTTAATATTTTTATTAACTCTACTAGAATACTAAAGGAACTCTACTCTATAGGTGAATGCTAACATTTACTCTTGAGTGTTGGATAATTTGGATGCCTAAAATTACAAACTCAACTAAATATGTACTATAAACTTGTGTTGGTTAGGTCTTTCTTTACAGATATTTCTTCTTTCTTTTACAGATATCAACATATTTTACATAGAAATCTTGTGTATCTTACTTCAATAGCTGATGCAACACAGAATGTGCAGAACCTATTACCGGTGAGAATAATTTTATGATGTATTCATGTGTTGGTGTTATCACCTACTATTACTCATGATGTCTCTTCTTCAAGTTACATGTGCACTTCTAAAATTTCGTGCATAAAATTATGTTTTCATGAATGAGAATAAGATATAAAGCCATAAGGGGAATCATAATATTGAAATAGACATTTCACTTTGATTCTTGACAACCTATTTTAATCAATTGTCAACCTACTGTAGTAAAAGTATATTACATAATGAGTGTGGGAAAGGCGTTTTATATACAAATGAGCATGTTTACAAACGAGCCGATAGGCGAGTTTGGTAAAAGATTATGAGTTTGTAAACCTTCCCACACGAATTATGTACATTTCTTTTCGCCATACTAGTCTGAGAAGGATTTATTGAAACCTCAAACAACTAAAACATAGATTATAGACTTAGGTTGTATTCCCTGGATTTTACATCACTATTATAAACTTATGTAACTTCCTGAAAGTAACCTGATGACTTTATCACACCACTCGAGATTCCTGAATGACTTTTCAATTTTGGTCTTGTTAATATGTTGCTCCAACCTTTTTGTTAGTTTCTTTTACCCTATAGCCCAGTACAGTATTCAGCTACAGTATAGTAGGCTATACAAAATGCAATATTATATTATTTATTTGATTTTGTATTGTTTTAGCCACCGCAGCCGATGAGCGGTCACCAGATGGGAATGATGGGCCCAGGGGGGCCTGGCTCGGGTGGACCGGGACCGGGTCCCGCCGTCGACGGGCCGCCCAACAGTCAGGGTCCTCCAGGCGTCAACAACTTTGCTCAGCAGACTGGTTATCGTGGTCAAATGATACCTCCTGTGCAGCAAAACATGGCTCAGCAGAGTGAGTAGGCTATTTCCGATAATAATTCACTACTATACTATTATTTCACCCTCTATCAATCGAATGATTTTTTCCAAAATTATTAAATAGGCCTACACTCTTGATTTCCTCTTTTTTATAGTTGATGGCACTTGAAGTTAGTAAGAATTTACAGTAGGCCTACCTGCAGTTGCTATAGCCTGTTCCTACATAAGATTCAATAGTTTATATTACTATTCACTGGGATATATTACCGACAATGCAGTCAAGAAGTTATTGAGAATGCATTCTTGACTGTGTTGAACAATATTTCATGGGCTTTTCCCATTCACCTAATGGGAAAATGGCTTTTCTCATTTTCCCAGGTGAATGATTTCTTTATAATTTTCTCTTTCTTTCTTTCTTTATAACTGCCATTTTGATGAATGCATTTCAGTTCGAGCATGATTCATTTTTATAGGACCTCTTCAAACATTCCACCGCCAACACTTTTTAACATTATGCAACTTTGTTTTCGAAACTATCGTCCATCTGGAATCTAAATACTGATGAATTCTTCTATTCTCATGTTGAAGTTTATACATTACATTAATTCCATGCTGAAACCGCAAGAAAAATCGCAACATTGATTCATAATAAAAAATATATACTGATTCTCTCAGGCTAAAAATGTAAATAACAGAAGACCGTGGGTTATGAGACAGAATAGACTTGTTCATCAACGCAAGTGATCATTAGTCGACCACTAACTCAAATCGATACCATGAGTTCATGAAAACTATTAAAGTTGTTACAAAACTGCAAAATTGGTTAACTCAGCCATGGTGAAAGGTTACATCACGATAATGCACATCCGCATGTCTCATGGCAAGCCAAGGTCCTTGTAACCAAGCTCAGATGGACTGTGGTCCCTCCCATCTACCCAACTGTCATGATTTGGCACCCTGTGACTCTATTTCTGCCCAAAATTCAAATATCGCATCGGAATTGAGTTCCAGACAGAAAATGAATTCAAAAACAGAGTTTGTTCCAAGCGGGGAACTGAGTTTGGCAATGGAGGTTTTGAAGAGTTCCTACAAATAGTATATTTCGCACCTAGGGTCGAAAAAGGCGGATTTCCGGCTCGAGATCGGTTTTCAACTTAACTAGAAAAGATCGAGAGACGGAATAGTACATTTTCAACCCGTGGTGTCAAACTTTATTTTTCGGCACACAACATCAATGCAAACAAAACAAGATAAATAATCAGTTAATCAGTTCCATGAACAGCTAGACCAGTAACCTTATCATGCTATCTTCGCCTATGCTGAATTTGGAGTTGGTGCCATCTGCTTGCTATTGAAACTTTGCGTCAAAAGTTTATTGATTTACTGACTGAATATTACTTTATAACCATCAGTATTTGATTTTCTTAGTCCAGAAACGTTTAAGCCCAAGATAATTTTTGTACGATCATCCTGAATTGTACAATATCAATTCAAACTTCAAAGTTGTTAATTTTTGACAGATATTGGTTAAGAGAAAAGCTTAGTCTAGTTGTATTATCACCCACTAGATGGCGCTGGCTAACCTGCTAGACAAAGTAACACAGAGTCTGACAACAATAATTTTTCGCCACACTGGTATGAAATGGACTGTTTTACATGCTTTATACGGAGGCCAAAAACGCTCGTTTTCAGGCGAGGTCGCCAGCAACTCGCCGGGAAAATGCGTTTTTCGGCCCTAGGGCGGTAAAATAACCTTGAATGTCAGCTGACTGAAGGTTGTTGTCGATTTAAGGGTTAGTCAATCAATAGGTAGCATTCCGGTTTGATTGCATTAAATGTCAGCTGTTTTAGGAGTCAATGTCGACTTATTGGTATTTCGAAGTAAAGGTAGTCTCTCATCTGTTATTTTGATTGTCAAGAACCCTTGTCAAGAGAACTGAACGTCGAAAGTTTTCAAATTAATCAGTAGTTGAATAATGAAGGAAAACTGCTTCAATAACTAATACTTCAACTTTGATAAGATTAAAAATGTTTGTATTGATTAACTGTTGAATAATGATGAACGTGAAATCCATGTTTGAACAAAATTATTGTTGTCAGACTCTGTGTTACTTCGTCTAGCAGGTAAGCCAGCGCCATCTAGCGGCTGATAATGCAACTAGACAAAGCTTCTCTGTTAGCCAATATCTGTTGAAAATCAACAACTTTGAATTGATATTGTACAATTTAGGATGATCGTACAAAAATTATCTTGGGCTTAAACGTTTCTGAACTAATAAAATCGAATACACTGATAGTTATAAAGTAATATTCAGTCACTAAATCAATAAACTTTTGACGCGAAGTTCCAATAGCAAGCAGATGGCACCTACTCCAAATTCAGCATAGGGGAAGATAGCATAATAAGGCTACTGGTCTAGCTGTTCTTGGAACTGATTAACTGATAATTTATTTTGTTTTGTTTTCATTGATGTTGTGTGCCGAAAAATAAAGTTCGACACCACGGGTCGAAAATGTAATATTCCGTCTCTCAATCTTTTCTAGTCCTCGGCCTACGGCCTCGGACTTGAAAACCGATTTCGAGCCGGAAAACGCACATTTTCGGCCCTAGGTACGAAATATACTATTGTTCAACCATGGATTTCATGTTCATGATTATTCAACAGTTAATCAATAAATACATTTTTAATGTCAGCTGTTTCGGGAGTCAATGTCGACTTATTGGTATTTCTATTTGAAGGTAGTCAGTCTCTCATCTGTTATTATGATTGGAATTTTTTTTTATCCACATTGATAATGGCCCAATGTGCCGAAACATGTCTGTGTTTCAATAATTTTAAAGTTTTTTAAAAGGGTGTTTGATTTTCATTTATTTTTCAATCATTTCAAACAGCCCTAAGTTTTAAAGTTCAGTTTTCAAATCTTATCAGAGTTGAAGTATCAGTTATTGAAGCAGTTTTCCTTTATTATTCAACTACTGATTAATGTGAAAACTTTCAACGTTCAGTTCTTTTGACAAGGGATCTAAGGTGGGTATTACACGATAATAGTTCTATGACATATTTCTATTATCAAACATCTGTAATGATGAAATATTACTGTGCAATGAACCAAATATTATAAATGATCATATGCTATGTCATATGTTCTCCTATAGAGAACATATTATAATATCTTTGATAATAGATGTATGACATAGAACTATTATCGTGTAATAGCGGCCTTAGGCCGCCTTACCAATCAAAATAACAGATGAGAGACTACTAGTAATGGCAAAAAAACATCCACATTTTTAAAACATCAATGTTTTGTTTAAAAAATATCAATATTTTACATCAATATTTGGAGACCAATATTTAACAAATATCGATATTTTTTCTAAAAACATCGATGTTTTCCTGACAAATATATTGCCAATCGCCAGCATTCATTTTTTTCAATTTTTTTCACTTGAAATTTTAAATTTTAAAATTATTTCATTTTTAAACTGATGGTCCCACTTTAAAACAGAACAGATATCCTCGGAACTTTCTTCTATTCTTTAAAAAACTTCTGGTGGGTGAAGCCTGCTTATTCAATAAAACATTTTTATCTGAAAATCAAAATAGTTTCATCTTGAAATTCTTTTTATTTTTTCAGTTTCCAGATTTCCACAAACAAATTTAATATCTTCAAGAGTATCGAAGTTTTTACTATTTTAGAGAGATTTGAAATAATTTCATGTGTAGAACCTGATCCAATCAATAATGTTATTCATTCAAATAGGACTAAAAATAAGAAGAAATTATTCAGGTAGACTTGAACTTTCTGTATTCGGTTGCGAACACATCTATAAATAGCTGCTTAGTAAGAACTAGGGAGATTCTATGTGAATAAAAGCGCTGGAGAGTATACTCTCTAGTAAAGACTCGGGTTTTTCCTAGTAAACACTAGAAGAGAGCGTACTAGGGTTATTCACATCGAAGCGAGTGATTACTAACCGGGCGAGCGTTTACTAGGTAGTAAAGACTTTACTTGACAGACCGTACTACCAAGTATTTACTCGTTTTTATTCACTTGGCCCATTCTTTTTTATTACGTTTTTACATGGTTTTAAGCATGTAGAAGTGATTTTCACTAAAATTTGGCCATGACAATACGGGGTCTCCCCGTAGTGTACACACCTCCCCGTTTTGTGCTGTGTATACTTAATTGTCTCCCCGCATTATACCTTGTTCCAACACACACACACACACACACACACACACACACACACACACACATACATACATACACACATCTATCCGCTAACTCAAGCCAACTCTGCGCCCTCATTCCTCAGCCACTTCTGAATTGCCACGCCAAACAGGTTACGACTCTCCAACTCAGTAATCTGAGGCGGCAGAAGATTCCAATAGCGGATGGCAGTTACATGGAATGGTTTATTGAAAATTGTTGTGCGATGGTTAGGGACGACCAACAAGCGTGATCCATGCCTGGTAGCTCTACCACTTTGATCACTCAGAAATATGAACTTACCAGCCAGGTACTCAGGTTTTCTAGATTTCATGATATCAAACAGAAGCATAAGATTATGATATGCTCTCAAGTATCTTAGTCGGTGGATGCCAAGCTGCTCAAAATATGGCGAAATATGATCATCCCTCCTCAGGCTATAAATGTAACGAATGCAATAATTTTGCGCTCTCTGCAGTCTCTCAGACAACTCAACAGTCATGTCATTGATAACAACATCACAATAATTGAAATAGGGAAAAATGAGAGTCTTTACTAGCATCACTTTAATATGGAAAGGTAAAAGATCATTGACCTTCTTCAATGAGTGTATACCAGCAAAGACCTTATTACAGGTAAGATTTACGTGCTCTGTCCAGTCGAGGGTTGAATTTATGGTAAGCCCTAAATTTTTAACAGAGTTACTATACGGTAGATCTTTATTATTGATTCTGATGTAAGGTCCATTCATAAAGTTGTGAAGGTTTTGAGAAATAAGTCGAGAGTTACCAATAATAAAAATGAGAGGATCAATACTAAAAATGAAGAATAGCTTTAATAATAATTGATGGCAATTGGATAAATAGTTTTCTTGCAGCTATTGTTTATTGATGGAAATTGTTCTAGGGCCTCAATCTGGTGGTGGACCTGGTCAGTATCGTGGACCTCAAGGCTACCCGCAGCCCTATGGCGGTGGCCAGTACCCCGGCCAAACACAAGTATCATCACAGGTAAGATCACATGTAGAGACACACCTCAACTCACTACACTAGTTTTTAACTTGTAAATAACCTTATAACTCGTATGTTCTATTCCTATTTATGCATTTCGTTGCAAAATAATTGGATTATTTAATTAATAATTAGATTAGAATATTCAGGGAATAGAAACGGGCAATTGCTCAAAACTCCTTCAAATCAAAGATTTAAATCATATTGTATTTTTCATAGATTATGACATCTGTCATGTAACTTCTGGAGGACAGGTAAACTTTACACATAGGAAATACTTTCTAAATAATCGAATTAATGCAATAGAGCTCTATCAAATTCAAGTCATTCTACCATTCATTTCAATTCACTTGACCCCACCAAACTCTTCTACAATTTATTTCAATGGACATGTATTGTTTCACATTGTTTTATTATTCTTTATGTCATTATTTTCTACAATATTAACAGAAAAATGTAGATTCTGATGAATGGGTATTATATTTTTTTCTAGACATACCCATCACAGGCGCCTGGTCAAGGAGGATATCCACCACAGAGTAACCAACCAGGCGGCTATGGCGGTCCACCAAACCAAGGCCAGCCGCCACCGCCGTCCCAGCAGGGAGGCCCGTATGGGGTACCACAAGGGGGGCCGGGCGGACCGTATGGGCCGATGGGAGGCGGCGGACCACCGCCTCCCAATGTGGGCCAACAACAGCCGCCCCCACAATCACAGCAGCCACCTCAACAGCAACCTCAAGGCCAACCGCCACAGCAGATGCCGCCCCAGGGCCAGCCTCCACAACAGCAACAGCCGCCTCCATCGCAACAACCACCCCCACAGCAGCAGCAACAACAGCAGCCACCTCCGCCTCAACAACAGCAACCACCTCAGCAGCATCCACAACAACCACCACATCCTCAACAGCAGCAGCCGCCCCCGCAACAACAGCAGCAACAGCCACCCCCACAGCAACAGCAGCCGCCTCCGCAACAACAGCCGCCTCCTTCCAACTACCCAGGCCCCGGCTACCCTCCGGCCGGCCAGCAGGGCTCTCCCTACGGCCCTCCACCACCTAATGCAAACGCCTACAACCAACCACAGCCCGGCGGATATCCAGGTCCTGCACCCAATCAACCCAATCAGCCAGGTACATACATACAGTGTTTGTATGTTTTTTGAACTCTTTCATATTGGAAAAACTTTTAAACATTCAAATTTCCGTGGATCATTTCAAGAAATACCTCAATTTCCCATGGACGATAATTATTGAGGTTATTTTGCCGGTGGAACATCCTTTTAGGACTCCCCATCAAACATGGCATACGATGATAATAATAATAATACATACAGTAACTTGTTTTTTATAACTGTGGTTATATTGGATACATGTTGAAATAGTACTCGTATCTTTCCAAGTTGATACTTCTATGCTCAAGTATCCTTCCAAGTTGAAACACTAAATTGTTATTGTTTCTTATCTTATCTTTCTACTCCCTGCTTCACCCCTCTTCCCTTCAAAATATTTGTCCACTACCTGCCTATTATGTGAAATCATAGTACTTGTCTCTTGCCTTTTGTTATCTGTATTTGTTTAAAAGTTGTGTTCTTGTTCTCAATTTTTATTTATTGAATACAGACGGTATAAGAAGACTATTAATTTACATTAATTCCAAAGTATTAAATCAAATTCCAACTTATTTTCTTCCAAACTTGAGATGCAGCAAACAGACTTAACTAGATATAAAAAACTGGATTAAGAGTAACTACTTTTTTGATATGTAAAAACTAGAGTTCTGCTGTTTGATTTTTTGCAACTTAATTCCTTGAGCCTTGCCTTTTTTTCTTTGTCTGTTTTAGTAATAAGTGAAACTTTTGATTTTTATCAGTAAAGATTTTTTTCATCAAGTGGACTCGCTTACCTTTCCCTTTTCTTTATTCATTTTTAGTTTCATTTTATTTTTCCTCCTTTCCTTTTTCACCTTTTTTCAACTGCTTATTACATGGGAACCATAGTTGTCTAGGTTTTTCCCCTTCATCTTCTTAAGCACACCCGACCACAGTAACTGTTAAATTTGTTAATAAGGTATTATTCTGTTATTGCGTTTTTGAGCGGAGCGAAGCGAAGCTCTAATGGATTAGGAAAGTCACTCTTTGTATAACTACTCCTCCGGAACCGCTCGACCGATTGAATTCAAACTTGCCATGGTGATAGTAGACATGGACGACCAGGTTATAGGCTATAGAGCATTTTGAAAATTTGCATATTAAGGACGAAAAAAGGAAAAAAAGGATTGCTTACACACTATTACTATACACATTATTCATGCTATATTCATGCTCTCTGCACTGCAGGATTGCAACCTAACATCAGTTTTGAGAAACGTTCCTGGTCAGAAATGTCTATTATGCTCTTGAAATCATGTTGGTATCACTGACAGAATCGACTCCCTATCGAACCCTCATAGCCCAGTGGTTAGCGACGTGGACTAGTATTTCACTGCTTACCAATCAGGGGGGTTCGAAACCTGAGCAGAACATTTTTTTTGCCGATTATTTTCAACTTAGAACAACTTCCAATATTATTTTACATAGAAATAAAAGAAATAAACGACCTTTTAAGATTTGTTTGGTTAAGAGAAAATTAAATTAAGAATTGAAAATTAAAAATTAAAGATTGAAATTTTAAAATTAAAAATTAATAACTGAAAATTGAAGATTAAAATTTTTTAATTAAAAATTAATAACTGAAAATTAAAGATTAAAAATTAATGTAATTTTAAATTAAAATTAATTTAAATTTAAAAAATTAATAACTGAAAATTAAAGATTAAAAATTAAATTAAAAATTGAAAATTGAAAATTGAAAATTAAAAATTAAAAATTAAAAATTGAAAATTAAAAAATCGGTAAAAAATGTTGTTATTTGGTGGGCAAGTTCAGATGAGGTCTAGAAATGTTGTGTTAGAATATTTTTGAAATCCGTTCAAGATTAAGCAAGTAAAAAATTTTAAAAAATTGTAGATGTATTGCGAGTTGCATATCTTCCACCTTGATATGACAAATCCAAATTGTAAGTTCAATGGTTCAGCAAGATTATAGATGAACTAATTTGGAAGATATTGAATTAAGTTTTAAACTATGTCCAATATACTTCCCAAAGGTTACACTTCATATTAGCGTTTTACTATTTTTCAGAATTTTCGGAGTTTCTCTTAGGTTTTTTGAGAACAAATTGGCAGAAAATGTTGAAATTAAGTAAACAGGTCCAAATTAGGTCTAGAAATGCTGTGTTCAATAAATTTCTAATCCCTTCTGAACGGAATTTGCAGGCGAGCAAAGCGAGCCTGTTTGTCTCAGCTGACACTGACAGAGGTTTTGCAGGCGAGCCTGTTTGTCTCTCTTTCACTGCCTATACTGTCGGGGGTCCAGGGGGCGAAGCCCCCTGGCTAGGCAGAGAAGGCGAGCGAAGCGAGCCTGCCGGCTAGTTCTGAATAAAATGGTGCCTGATTTGTCAGGATTCAATGATAAATAACTGAGATATGACTATTTTAATTTTAATTTCAACCTTTCACATTCAATATGGTAGTTTGGAAAAACTTAATGTGTAATACGGCCTGCGGCTCGTGCGTAAGTGTTTCTCTTGATGCACCAGAATCACTCTTTGCGTACTGATACACAAATAACTATATTGTACTGTGTGAAGGAGGCAAAATGGGTTTTTTACCTGATGTCTTTATTAATAAAATTATTTATTTATTTGCATTCATTCAATATTTCTCAACATGCTAACAAACAATGGAAGCTTGTTGTGGAAATACACAAAAAATTTGCCGAAATTTCATCCAATAGGCTTATTTTTTCGCGATTTTTCAAGTTTATATCGATTTTCCTTTATAATTTGCTACTGAATAATTATTTTAAACAATCAGAGCACATTTGAGACCAAAAAAGGTACGTCAAATGCTGTATTTACAAAGTTGAACCACTCATAGAGAAAATGACTCCAGCTCGGTCAATATTGTTTGAAAATTATTGATTTTGTCTCAATCGTAGGAAACATTCTGACCTTCAATTTGAGCCCTATCAATATTGACCAAGCTGGAGTCATTTTCTCATCTTGCCTTATTCTATCAAAATAAACACTCACTTCAGAAAACATTCACTTAAAGGTTGTTGCTCCTATTTTATATTCTCATTTCATAACATTACATGGTAATAGAATGAGCCACTTTCACCATCAGCTAGGTTTAGCTAGGCTTAAAATACCGGGAACAAATTTTCGAGTCTACGCTTCAAAAACTTTTGGACAAAAAGAAAGCTCGCTCCGCTCAATTTGCGGCTGCCTCCGCATGCGCTTCCCTAGTATTAATTCTTGTATTATATTACTTATTGTGTCTTAATGTGTGTTTAAATTGAATTGAATTCAAGGACATACTCGTAAATTTAAAATCAGTGCTTTATCGCTTCCTGCTACAGCCATTATCATAATTATTTCTTTGTTTTAAAGATTTTTTTCTGGAGGTCAACTCCAACTCTATTGATAAATTTTGTTTCAGGCAATTACAACAGTCCTGGTGGCAATAATTATCCAGGAGGCTACGGTGGTGGCGGAGGAGGACCGCCTCAACAGCAGCAGCCGGGCAACTACCCGCCCGGTCCACCGGGGCCACCAGGGCCGCAGCCGGGGCCAGGCCAGCAGGGTCCGCCGCCTCCACCGCCCCAGAACGTGTTCAACAGCCAGGGCGGACCGCCGTCAGCCGGCTACGGGCCCGCGTCAGCCGCCTCGCCCAACCCACAGAGCTCCTACTCGCAGACCACTGTGGCACCGTCCGCCTCCACCCAGACCTACCCGCCCACCAGCCAACAGCCCCAGCCCTACCCCCCGCCCTCCTCCACCAGCCAGTCCCCCGCCCCCTTCCAGCCCCCTCCCGGTCCCCCACAGCCCTCCGGCTACGGCCCCGCCTCGCAAGCTTACTCTCCTGGCCAGTACTCCCAGAACTACCCGCAGGCCTACGCCCAGTCCTACCCGCCCGCCCCCGGCCAGGGCCCTGGCGCCTACCCACAGTACTCGCGTCCACCCGGGCCCCAGGGCGCCGGCCCCGGACCTCAGCAAGGCCCCGGCCCACAACAGCAACAGTATACCGGCTACAACTATCAGCCCAATCCACAGTAAACAGCCCAGCCGGAATCGACTTTGGTCAGCTGGTTGTTGAAATCCATTTTGATACCGATTTCCACTTGATAAATCGTGGAAATTCATGTTTTGTCCCAAAAATCAAACCCCTTTGTTTCTAAATGGAGAGGAAATCTACTTGCAAAAGTTGGCTACCCTGCTAGCAAAAATTAATATTTTTAAGGCAAAAAAATTGATTAAAATTGAATGTCATTTTTCTAAAATAAACATTTCACTGATTCGTTTATTTTGAGTTCAGCACTGTCTAATGGGAACCTTCAATTCTCATAGAAGATATATAATTATAAATACACTGTTGTGTTAGTTCTGAAACAATACACGTCCCGGTCAGTTTTTTGAACTCATGAAAAATTTGGTGTTCTTTCAATCCTGTTCTTTCAAAAAAGATTGTGTTCTTTCAATCCTGAACAATCCAATTGAAGACATTGTTTGGAATATAACATATTAAAGCTTAATAAACCTCTTTATCAGTGACCGGTTGTACAAACATTAATTACAATTAGATATTTAGTCAATCATCATCAATATTATATTAGTAGTTGCTGTATAAGAATTTCAAAGCTCGGCTGTCAAATTGTTCGATGTTTGTACAATCGTATGTATGTCTATAACTATATCACAAGGTTGTGTTATTGATATTATTATTATGTGCTAATATTATAAATTCTCATGGTAGTTTATGTGATTGGTAAATATATGAAAAACGAAGATATTCATGCAACGAAATTTTATGTTCATATTATTTGTATTATTCATAAAAGTGATTCATGTAGAGTAGGATAAACAATTGACAGTGTTGAAGCTATTGATGGTATTGTTTATATAAGACGTGAGCATAGTAATAGGTGTATTTAAATCGAATTATTCCATGCAATAATCAAAGCATGGGGTCTCATGAAATGTTGATCATCGTAGATGTTTTTATGCTGCTTATATATTTTTTTAATTCTTCGCAAGTTGATTAACTTCAACTGTCCTTAATGATAGCGTTCAATATAGAATGTAAATAATATTATTTTACCGTGATATTCTCTCAAACTTTTAGCATTTATGTATTGTTAGTTTTTAACCGTACTCTCCTCATAATTTTAATCTAGATTCTATTATAAACTTAGGCCCGCGTTCCCCAATGTGACTCAAGCAAAGCTACGGCTTCAGTAACCGCTGATTGTATTTAATTAGTATAGAATCATATTTTACTTGAGCCGTGTAGCTTTTCTTAAGCCGCGTAGGAAAAACGAGCCTTGATGGGAGCAGGATACCTTCAAGTACTGAATACCAACCATTTTACATAATATACATTCTAGAAATTTTTTCTCAGCAGACTTGAGAATTATTGTTGAAGATTTTTGTCATTGTGCTCTGTGAACACTATTATTTATGAACAATCTATTATTTTTATAAAAATATAGGCTATTTTAGAAAATCAGATACTATTATTCTCTCTATGTCATAAGCAGTAGGCTAAGTTACAACTTTTGTTAAAGTATCATGAAATGATGAAAAAATCTTGAATTAGATTGAAAAACTAATTGAATAAAAAAAAAATGGTTGTCATTGATTGAGTTAGAAATGATTGTATTGGCTTCTTACTTATTGGTCATTCATAGTGTAATTGAATATTTGAATGTATACGTATACTATTTATTCATTATAATGAATATAAATGATATTATAAAATTTCTATGGTATTGGATAGTCAATTCCTTTTTCCATATTTTTATCTATCATGATAAGAGCAATTTAATTAGTTGTTCTTAACTCAAACTCTATCCAGAAAAAAATTTGGAAAAACATCACTTTTTTAAGGTTTTTTAAAAATACGGTATAGCCATTGACTATCTACTCTAATTGTCTTTGTTAGACGATATACATTAATAGTACGTAGTCTAAGGTATAGCCTTCCGTGCAGTAAGTTATTCAGAAAGTTGTCCAGAAGACTGAAGAGACTATTGATCAAATGAACATCTGGTTTCAGGCGAACGGTCTTTGTTTGAATATAAACAAAACTAAATTATTCAATTGGCTTTTAAAATTGACTGCGACCAGCAAGTTACACAATCAGCTAAAGGATGGATGAGACTGTTCAGGATGAAGTTTGCTTTTTGGGAGTCAAGATCAGAAACAGTCTCAAGTAGGTAGTCAAGACTCAAGTGGATCACATCTGGAACTAACTCTCAAGTGTTATCTTCTCGTTAAAAGTATTGAAGAATGTAGTTGGAGGGAAAACATTATTTAATGTCTTCCATGGTTATTTATTGTCGCTAATCCAGTAGTCTTACTGTACAGAATAATGTTTTGGGAAAGTGGAAAAATTAATCTTAATTCTGTTTTTAAAAAAACAAAAAAGCCCTCAGAATCGTCGACAAGTTGAAGCCTTATTATGAATCCTTAGGAATCCAAGTAAAAACTCTTTCAGAAGGCTTGAAATTCCAACTGTTCCAGCATTGTATTTCCTAGAAATTGCAACTATGGCAAAGAAAATTAAGAAGATATTGAGAGAGATTCATATCCATCATAGTCGCAATACCAGAAACCAAAAATAGTTCATCTTCATGCATCTTCAGTATGGTACCGTAACATATAACAGCAAGCTTGGAGAAAGGATCCCATTATAGCCGATTTGGAGCTTTCAGAAATCTCTTCCTATAATGAGATAAAATGTATTGAGCGATCTGAAAACTTAAAGAATGCAATAAAAACTAAATTGATTGATTCAGCTCCGTACAGTTTAGTTAGAAGAATGCTTTATCAGTTGGCGTATGTAAGCATTTTTTTGCAAACATATTTTTAACTCCTTTGTGAGTTCTAACTTTCTTTTTTATTTCTCTTTTATAATTTCTTTTTCCTGAGTACCTCCTGTAGGTACTCAATATTTTTGATGTGCCAAATACTGCCAAGCTTATTTGCTTGATTTTGTGATGTTGACAGAATGTTGTGATTTTTGTTACTTGACGAAAACTCAAGTAACTTACCGGTAAACTAAACTACAGTAGGCTACGGTACCTAACTATTTGTAGGTCTATTATTATTTTTACTTTTAAGATTGTTTTTACTTCTAAAATTATTTTTATTATAAAGAATTTAGTGCATTTACTTCAGTTCCAATTTATCAATTCAGACTGACAATGACAATACACGGTTATGGTTATAGTTATAGCGTAGATATACTATTTTATTGTATAGTTAGTCTATGGTTATAGTTATAACAAAAGTTCCAACTTTCAATGTTTATTTTTGATTTGAATAGTTCAGTTTTTGTACACTATACACTGCTGAGCGCGCTAAAGCCCCGTTTCCATTCATACATTTCGTGCAACAGTGTTGCAAAACACATTGGCAACATGTTTTTACGCGTTTTTTACCGTGCCTGGTGTACCGTTTCCATTCCGTCAAATGTTTTGAGCAACATCAGCATCTAGACTACTTGGACTCGAATTCACTGGTCATCAGAGCTCAGTTCGTTGTGAGCATTTGAAGAAGATGGACGATAGGCTCGCTCTAGCAAGTTTTGTTGTTGTTGTAGCAGGGGGTTATCAAATTCTTAAAAATAGGCGAAAAAGACCACGGTGGTGGATTAGAAGCATCCTCGCAAAACGGCCGTATAAGGGTGCTTATAATAGTTTAATGAGGATGAGTGCTTCCGATTTTGAATTCCTACTAAACCTAATTGCGCCTAGAATTGCCAGAAGTACTCACTGCCGACAAGATATCCTTTTAGGGGCCTCAATTCTGCAATTTGAGTTCTTCGCGCTAGATACATTCTACAGCACTGTTTCTGTTTCGAATTGTTCAATTAATTTAATTATATTATTCTTCGACCACTCCATTTTCAATGTATCAAGAGTTAAGACAATACGAAATACACAACACACTGAAAGTCACCAACAGTGAACTGAAAGTATTTCTCGTTTGCATCACATCATGGTCTGGAAACTATTTCTTCAAATCGCAAAAAAATGCAAAATAAGCAGAAGTCGCGACTACATCCTTTTCTCTCCAGCTAATAGAGAAGACAAATGCATTGTTCAGCAAAACCATTTATTCAGCTCGAGTACCTACCCACAGTTCCTCTTTTATTATTATTTTTTTGTTACGTTGCTCAAATTCAATTACTTTTTCAAACAACTGACATAAACATAAACAAAATATATCAATTCATCATAATTACATTGTAGTCACGTACATCCAGCGAGAATAGCGAATATAGAAATATTCTATATTCATATATTTCATATAAATAGGTATTTCATATTCTATTCTCTATGCGTACAGCAGGAAAAGAGACATTTGGATAGATACAAGTATTACGGACTGTATTATTTTTTCTTTTTTTGAAAACAATTCTCGCCTTGCTGAATTGTGAACTCCTATCATATAAGTTACTCTCATAATATAATATTATAATAGTATCCACTGTGGTAACAGTAATTTAACAAAGTAAAACCGAGTAAGTTTAGTCTTACTTACACTGTAGCAAGGTTATTAAAGATTTTTTTGTCTTAAAGAAAAAGAAAAAGATTAAAGACTTTTTAGTAACCTTGCTCTGTAGTAACAGAAGTAAAACCAAGTAGAAGTATTATTAGAATTTGAATAGGTCGAATGCAAGAAATAAAATGACTTGAATATCCGATAAAAATAACTTCCTCAATTTTGATTATTTCTGAGCAATCGCGGGGATTCGTACTAATTTTTGAACGCTGAATTCAAATCTGAAATCCAAATTGTTCTATCTCTATTGTTACGCGTTTTAGAATTTGTATAATTCTAATTTGTGCAGCGGCAACATTTCTTGCCGTTTCCATTCCCCAGGATACAATGTTGTGAGAACGAGTTGCAAAACACATTGGTCTCCAACATGTTGCCCGGCGCAACGAGTTTTGAAACATTTTCAGACCGTTTCCATTCGTACAATTTCATGCAACACTGTTGCTTAACACTGTTGCAAAACATTTTTGTGCTAATGGAAACGGGGCTTAAAGCAACGCATTTAGTGAAAGTATTCATGCCTGTTCGCTCATCGCTGTTTTTTGTGGATTGGCTGGATTCTGGATTGTGTGGCAAGTGGCAGGCAAAGTAGTTCGAGTTGTCAGATTACGTTGTACTTATTTATTCTGTTGTAAAAGTATTTATAACTGAATCGTTATTTCTTATTGTAATTTATTTGTTGTTCAATTAATTTGGTCCATGAAATTCAAAATAACTTGAGTTAATAATCAATTTAGGTATTTTCAAATAACCAAGGTTATCTAACCTTCAAGAAGCAGCCTACCAAGCCTTCAGAATCAGAACTGGTTTCTTCCTTCTTTAGTACCACCCTACAGTCCCTACCATAGGCCTACTTGGACTATCATATTTATGTCATAAGTTGATATTTTCCAGTCATGGACCCACTGGTACGTATAATTCAACTTATATTAGTCTAATAAGAGTGATAACCAACTTTATTTTTATTTTTCCAGATGAAAATTCAGTAATTTTCTAGAGCATTTTAGTATTGCTCAATAACGATGACGATGAGTAGGCTTATGTAAGTTATGCTGTGTTGAAAATTTGGTTCGCGATTTTAGACAAGCACAAGACAATATCAAGCATAATAAGTCCGGGTCTCACCTACTGCATCAAATAAGTTACAGTATATTATCTATTTTATGCAGTGTTCCGATCTGACTAGTATATAGGTATAGGCAGATGGGAAATGACTCAAGCTCGGTCAATGTTCGTTCAGAAATTATCAATCTGATCTCAAATTGTAGGAAACAATTTGATATTCTATTAAGACCACTCTTATAATTCTTGAACAAATATTGACCAGTCATTTTCCCATCTTGCCAGAGGGCCTTCTTTGCTTGGACAGACTAGCTAGCTAGACTATAACACAGGCAGAGAAAATAATGGCCTAGCTAGAAACTAGAATGCGCAAGCCCAAGCTAAATCAAATCTGTCCATCCTGTCTGTGACCAGTTCCACGGCGGGTATTACACGATAAGAGTTCTGACCAGACATCTGTTATGATAAAATATTACCGTGTAATGGACCATCTATTGTAAATGATCATATTCTATGACATATATTCTCCTATAGAGAACATTATATAGGCTAATATTATTATTATATTTTTGACATATATGGTCATTATGGTATAATAATATGTATTACATAGAACTATGATCGTGTAATAAAGGCCTACCACCTACCAACCTCCCATCACATTCAAATATCGGATCATCGGATCACAATGCTGCATAACAGCATCACACACCAATTCCAATCTTACCATAAATAAAACAGGCATTTTATGCCTGCTCTCCAAATAATTTCATGATTTCCGTATATGTTTTTAATCTAATTAGCCTGTATCATACTTCCAGATGTCTACCAATCCATTATCTCCCATGGAAGAAGAGGAGATGATAACTAGGAATGAAGAAGTCGAAGAAAATGAAAAAGCACAAGAGGATCTTCCAGAAAGAGAATATATAGAAGAGGAGGAGGAGAAGGAAGGTCAGTTGATTCCAAGGAATGTTTTATTCTGATTCCAAGTAGGCCTATAGCTAACACCAAAAATTAGGCGATTTCATCTGCCTCTTGTACGTGATGTAACCTACTATCCGCTGATTTAGAGCATCTATTGTCTTTTTTTTCAAATAAGTCATCTAGGCTTAGCTAAATGATCACTCTAATTCACAGCATCAGCTGTTGGCGCGCAATAAGAGAGGACGAAATCGCAAACTTTTTGGTGTCAGATATACCAAGTCCATGAGTAGGCCTATAAGAGTAATTATTGCGAAATTTTATCAAGTATAGGTACAGTACCGTATTTCTAGAATATTATTACAGTATGCAATATCTTGAATATTATCGTGAACGACAAGCGTGTTTCAATTTCTACGTACAATAGGCTACCGTAGAGACAACCATAACATATTTTAAAAATTAAATTTCTTGTCAGCAGGAAAATAAAATTTTCAATGAATCGCACCAATATTAAAAATTTCTTTATTGACTCGAACATATCCCCTCTATGGCTAGTGATGACAGAATTCCAATGGATAATACTTCAATGCATTCAAGTACCGGTAGGATCTAGCAATATTGATGATATTGACAATGTCAAAACATTAATCCGAGTAGAAAATATTGCTTTTAAAACCCAAATTCTCTTGCCATCACTATCCTATAGCCTACAGACTGTAACTTGTTGGAATTAATGTTATCAGTAATACAGTTGGGTAAAACTGACTTAGAAAAGTTGGCCGGTACCAAGGTGTACGGTATAGAATAGTAGAGGTGAGGCGGAGTGAAGCAGCTGGCTGTGAAAGTTATAATTTTGACGTCACGGAGTTCCTCTAGTCAAAAATTTAGCATTGATTTCCCTATCCTAGACAAAAAATTGCGCACTTTTTCTCAATTTACAAATCACAGAATTGTTTAATAGGTAAATTTCTTATATGAGCTTGTAGAGAATTTCAAGACCTACATTTTGAGTGATTCAAATCTATATTTTACTCCAATTTTACATGAGAAAATGTCCGTTAACGTGTCTCGGGAATGCTCTGCATTAAGCTCTGGGCTGATGCAATTAAGAGTAGCAATGCTATTATAAGATGCATTTATAATATCATTGCATTCGATAGCATTGCTATTCATAACTTGCTTTAGTCCAGCTGCAGAGTATTTCCGAGACACGTTAACAAACTTTTTCTCATGTTCAATTTGAGTAAATTATAGATTTAAATCACTCAAAATTTAGGTCTTGAAATTCTCTACAAGCTCATATAAGAAATTTACCTATTAAACAATTAAATTCTATAATTCGTAAATTGAGAAAAAGTGCGCAATTTTTTGGCTAGGATAAGGAAATCAATGCTAAATTTTTGACTAGAGGAACTCCGTGATGTCAAAATTATAACTTTCACAGCCAGCTGCTTCACTCCGCCCCACCTCTACTCTTGTATACACCTTGGGCCGGTACTCCTTTTGCGCTCCAACACATATCATCTGGCTTTGCTTAGATGATGTTTTTTGAAATCCAAACAGACAATAGACGCTTTACATCATCTGTTAGTAGGTAACAAGAGACAGACGAAACCGCCTAACTTTTCAACGTCAGCTATTCATGCTCACATAACGTTCACTCTATCAACTGATTTTGAAATATGAGCCTGTCATTTTTCCCGTAAAATAAGTTTTTCGTGTTTATTTTTCAGAACTAACTTTGCCCGCTGCTTTTGTTAAGCTTTATAGGAGTGAAATGCTTGATAGAGAGGCCAGAATACAGTTCACAAAGAAGAGCTTGAATAAAGTAAGTTTTTAAATTCAATTTCATTAATAAAATTGCAGTCTTTTGGATTCTTTTCGCAAATTCAGCAACAAGCATTATTCAGGCTCAAGCATAAATAATAGGCAGCTAGCTCAACTATAGTAGAACGCATGAAAGTAGTCCGATGGAAAAAAGAACAGCCGATTACCTAGTATGGAGACTGTATAATAAAATATAGTCTCTATATTACCTAATAACGCCTCACCTCCCTCTACCCGGCACACAGAGCGTTGGGCGCACCAATTCGTCACGTGTATGATAAAAATATCAATTACCGTACTCTTAAGGTGCGTTTTCCTACAACAGCCAATCACAGCTTTTGTCTTGTCCTAGAGCTTATAAGCAACAAGTGCTGTGATTGGCTCTTGCGGCCAACCGTCGTGGCGTGTATAGGAAAAAACCTTTTTGTTAGCTGTACTCATAGTGAGTGGGATTAGTGATTGTTTTTATTTTAAATAATTATCAAGTACCCTTTTTGAATTATTAAAATGAAATCAGTGATAAAAGTAGCCCTGAGATTAAGGAAACAATAGGATTAGTGATTGTATGGCTCAAAATTTTACAAATTTGTAATTTGTGTAATACCGTATTCTCCTAGTACTCAATTTTTTTTTCTTCAGTGCATTATTTATTTGATTTCTTTCTTCAACCATCCAAATTGAAAATCCATCTAAACTAATACGGTCTCGCAGAACGCTTTCAGACTGTCCTGACAGCGCAATTAATTATTAATATGCGTTCTCCATCTGTCAATTGACTGAATCTTGCTATACGCTATACATGATATATATATATGTAGCTAGCCTGCATTGAGTATTTTACTGCTATTATGACATTTAAGTCAAGCTTCTTGGCTTGGACGGGCTGTATAGTAGAGTGAATTTGAAACTGACAACCAGCTGGTAGGCCTAGGCCCTTCATGGGCAGTTGAGCCAGACACATACATACATATATACATACATTATGACATTTAAGTCTATTTTCAGAACGAACAAGGAACAGACGAATCCACCTTAATTTTTGGCACCAGCTATATTATTGTGAATAATAATGGTTGAAAGTGTTGTTACTCAGTTTTGATACTGAGTTCAACTACCGTATAACTCTATTTATAGGTCCAACGTAAGACCTAATATTGTGAATAACATGTCAGTTATTTGATGAGTGAGTTTGAACAAATTTAGTTCGGGAAGTTTTTTGAACTGTGTGACCATAGCTCATTTATTGCCTTTCAATTTTATACGTTCAATAAGACTAATCTATACTATACATGACTGATGTAAAAATCTGGATGTTGAAAACTGGATTTTTCAAATGGCTGAGAAAAAAGCAAATGAATATTTGAAAATTTTGTAGTTACGATCTTCCAGGCGCGAATCCACGGGGAAGGGGGAATTCCCCCCCCCTCCGTCGGGGCTAATCTTACACTGAATAGAATGCAATTTTGAAGAGTTTCCAATCAGACTAATAAGGCTTCAAAGTTCTCAAAAATATTGTTCGCAAGAGTATTTTTTTCCAATTGAAATTATCCCCCTTGGAAAATCCTTCAGTCCACCATCTTTAATAGCATTTTTTTTGACAGTGGCACAAAGAATGAAATTTTAGATTTTGCTAAAATGTAGTAAATGATTATTGTAGTATATCATTTGGCAGTTTGGAACGTATTGACTTGCAACCTTGGAGTGGGCAAAGCATACAATGGAAACTTGCTTTTTTAGGACAATATTATTTTCATTGAACTCATTTTATTATTCAAATTTAGGTCATGTTGGACGCTGTACCTCTCCACAGTGTTTTAGCAAGATTTCTGTACAAATTCCAATCAATTAAAAATTTTCAGCTCCATTAATATTGTTACAATCAGCTCTTAGAAATGGGAAATACCTGAGGAAAAACCAGATAGATTTGTAACTATGTTAAATTGTTAATGTTGTGTTGAAAAGTCAACAAACCAATCTTACTCTGTTGAAATAACAGACACTATATAATTTGGTTCAAAATTTTCAGGGGCAGTCATCTTTATACAGTAATCACTCTGAAGAAGAAGAAGGGACAGAAGAAGAGGAAGAAGGAGATGATGACTATTTTTGCAATGAGGCAGATGAAGAGAAAGAAGAAGAAAGAAGACCACGGAAAACAAATAATAAAAAGTCTCTCCAATGCACAGATTGTACAAAAATATTTTCTCACTCCAGTGCATTGAAAAGGCATATGATTACTCACACCAAGGAAAAGCCATATGAATGTACAGTCTGTAAAAAAAGGCTATCTTCATCACACCATTTGAAAAGGCATTGTATGCGTATTCACACAAAAGAAAGGCCTCATCAGTGTACTGTCTGTTCTAAAAGGTTCTGTGAGCCTTCTGATTTGAAAGTCCATTTGCGAACTCATACCAAAGAGAAGCCCTATCAGTGCACAGTTTGTTCAAAAAGGTTCTCTTCGTCCACACATTTGACTAGACATATGCGTACTCACACCAAAGAAAAACCATATGAATGTACAGTCTGTAGAAAAAGGTTCTATGAATCTTCTCATTTAAAAGGCCATTTGCTTACTCACAACAAAGAGAAACCCTATCAGGGCACAGTGTGTACAAAAAGGTTCAATTATTCTGGTAATTTGAATGTTCATATGCGTACTCACACTAGTGTCACTAAAGTTGAGAAGCCTTATCAATGTAAAGTATGTACTAAAAGATTCTCTACATCTTCTAATTTGAATTCCCATATGAATATTCACGCTGAAGAGAAACCCTATCAGTGCATTGTGTGCACAAAAAGGTTCAATTATTCTGGTAATTTGAATGTTCATATGCGTACTCACACCAAAGAAAAACGATATCAGTGTACTGTCTGTACAAAAAGGGTCTCTTCATCTTCCAATTTGAATAGTCACATGCGTACTCACACCAAAGAAAAGCCACATGAGTGTACAGTCTGTGAAAAGAGGTTCTCTGAATCTTCTGATTTGAAAAGACATATGGGTACTCACACCAAAGAAAAGCCCTATCAGTGTACTGTCTGTACAAAAAGGGTCTCTAGATTGAATATCCATATGCGTACTCACACCAAAGAAAAGCCATATCAATGTAAATTTTGTGAAAAGAGCTTTACTAATCATTCGAATTTGAATGCCCATATCCGTACTCACACCAAAGAGAAACCCTATCAATGCACAATCTGTACAAAAAGTTTCTCACACTCTTCCAGTTTGAATACACACATGCGTACTCACACCAAAGAGAAACCCTATCAATGCACAATCTGCACAAAAAGTTTCTCACAATCTCATAATTTGTCTAGACATATTATGTCCATCCACACTAAAGAAAAGCCTTATTATTGCACAGTCTGTGCAAACAGATTCTCTACATACTATGAATTGAATGTACATAATATGCGTACTCATACCAAAGAAAAGCCTTATCAGTGTTCTTTCTGTACAAAAAGGTTCTCACAATCTTCCAATTTGAATGAGCATTTACGTACTCACACCAAAGAAAAGCCATATCAGTGTACAGTTTGTACAAAAAGATTCTCTACATCATCTTCCTTGAGGGCCCATATGCGAATCCATACCAAAGAGAAACCTCATCAGTGTCCAATCTGTTCAAAAAGGTTCTCGATCTCCTCCAGTTTGATTTTACATAGACGTAGTCACACCAAAGTGAAACCATACCAGTGTACAGTCTGTGCAAAAAGGTTCTCTATCTGTTCTAATTTGAATCGACATATGCGTATCCACACTAAAGAGAAGCCTTATGCATGTACAGTCTGTACAAAATGCTTTTCACAATCTGACAGTTTGAATACACATATGCGTACTCACACCATAGAAAAGCCATATCAGTGAAGAGTCTGTAAAAAATGCTTCTCGCAATCTTCCAGTTTGAATAATCATTTGCATACTCACACCAAAGAGAAACCATATCAGTGCACTGTCTGCTCAAAATGTTTCAGTCAATCTGGTAATTTGATTACCCATATGCATATTCACACCAGAGACAACCTTCATTAGCTTCTAGACTATATTTAAACGTTCTCTTATTGTAATTATCATTTGGATGAACATTTTTGTGAAATCTCATCGTTCATTTAATAAGACTACCTTTATTTTCGTAATCAACTATAACAATACGAGTGTTCTAATGTGTACAGGTACAGGCTGCCTATATTGTGTGCTCCAATATTGATATTGTATTTCTAAACTTTATGCTATAAGGATCTTGTTCACCTTAGCTCGAATTCAATGTTGCAAATCAATTGTATTTGTTAATTCTTCAATTTTAATGTTAAATTGAATATTTCCCCCTATATTGTTCATTTGTTATTTTTCATAACTTCTCTCTCTTATAAATTTGGTTTCAAGAACATTTTAATTTTTCAATAATTATGTATAGTAAGTTAACTTACTAATGAATAGTCTATTAGTCACTAATTGTTAGTCACAAAGTGACATTGTTAGTCTAATTAGTCACAAAATTGAAACTGATTTGAATACATTACTTTTTGAAAAATTATTAGTTGTAATTGAGAAAATCAAAAGCTTTTTATTTATCCTCTAGAGGAAACTAAGGGAAATGGTTGATAAAAATGTTGAATCGAAAGTGAAACCAACTGTAAAAATGTAAATGAAAATTGAATTCATTCGTTTCTATTAAATAAAGTAACGCCCGAGCGAATTTCGGTAATGAATGCGAATCCTCCATTAAATTTTAATGCAAGATTCGCATTTGTTACCAAATTCGCTCAAGTTTAACCGTGGCGTTACTGTATTCCATTGAGTGCATGTGCTTAGCTAGAAAACTAATATTCTTTTCTCATATCCAACAAATGTATTATTATATTGTGACATGCGATCAATTTGAGCTTGAATGTGAATAATATTTATTTCCTTGAATCTGAATGCAAAGAGGACAAAACCAACCATTTGGTTGTTAAACTAAATATTTTTTGTAAGTCTCAATTTTTCAGGAATCCGTACGAGAATGACATGTTCTTTGCTTATCAATATTATTGATTGTTTATTTTTTATTGTATTTATATCTACAACTAGCCAATAATGGCCAAATGCCATTGGTAAAATGGATCATTTGATACTAACTAGATAATGAATTCTCAATTATAAAAATTACATTATAGTGTTGCAATGTTTCCACTTTAATAAAATTTTAAACTGGCATCTGTTTTATTAATTATTGAAATAAAAATAATAGTCCTCATAATAACAACATCCCTATACTAAATATCACGCTCCAACCAATGAGAAGGAATACAGCAGTAAATAATACCATTTCAATTATAAATTAGTTTTATCTATTATGTTTTGCATGTTAAATTTATAGCAAAGATACGATTATCAACGGTTTAGATGCTCACCGCGAATACAGTCTCTGTAGTAAACACCCCCCCCCCCCAACAACAAACATAATGTAGGTATGTATATTATATTGCTTGAAAGAAGAAAAAAAATATGTTCAAGTCTATAAATTGCTTTCTTCTTCTCCTTATTCTTTATTCAAATAAAAAAAACCTACTGACAAAAGTTGTGATGAAAGTAATCTCCTAATAGATCTATATCGTTTTTCATGTTAAAAAATCTATAATTAGATATCAATTTGATTTTAATGTAAACTTCAGAAGTGTCTTTAATCATCTTTGAATTTGAATTAACAAATACCGTACCATAGATTGCTTGAGAATATTTGAATATGGTGAGACTGAGCAAGCAAAGTGTATTTCCCAAAAGTTTCTCCGGTAAAAAGCATGTTCCATTCGTGGTGAGCAAATCAATTGATACAAGCCACAACATAGAAATCGCATTACAAGAAACAAAATCTCTTGCACTATTGAAAAGTGCGCGTAAGAAGCCAGGTTCTGTCATTAAAACCTGTCTAAATGAGTTGGAAGACGGCTACAACTCCAGAAAATGTTCATTAACTGACTTGAGACAGGAAAAAAAACAAAAATCATTGTCTTTAAGGGATGAACTTCCAAATGAATATTTTTATAAAGAAAAAAAGACTGCTGTATGTCCTTTCTTGACACCCTTGAAATTTAAGAAAGGAGAAATTCCCCATTTCAGAAATGACGAAGGTATGCTTCCTCTTCAAAATTATATGAATAATGATGATTTAAATATCTTCAGCACAATTATCTCACCGATTGCTGAAGATAAATTTGCCACTGCTAATAGTGATATTAATCATAATTTCGATTTGGAAGAAATATGGGCTGAATTTATGGCAAATTTGGAAGAGAAAGCATTAACTACAAAATTATGCTCGTGTATTTTACGCAAGCAGAACAAATTGAGAACAAAATTGTTTGAAGATGATTTTCCAGAAAACACTTCTATTGAATCTTCTCTAGTATCAGTGTGAGTCATTATATTTATTTTATATTATTAAGGAGCTATTTCGCTTAATCGCTATTCATTTTAACTTCATTGCTTCAAACTATTTAAAAATAATATCCTATTTATTATTATATTATATTATTAGTCTATTTAAATACTTATTTATCTAATTTTATTATATCTATATATTATATTATTTATTATTTTCTTGCACGGTTGACTTCTTTCAAGGTAGTATTATAATATAAAATGATACTTCTTTAACTAATTAGTAATTGATTAAAAGGTAGAGTAGGCCTACAGCTTAAGAGAGTGTGATTAAAGCAGCATTATGATTCATTGAATAAATAAGCAGCATTAATGATTCATTGAATAAGGCAATAGAGGAATGTACCGGTAAGAGACATAAAGCATTCAAATAACTAAGAATTGAGAAAAAACGTGCTCAAAACCCCATTGTACCTTTACTAAATCAATGTAGGCTACTATAAGTTCTTCACTTTATATAATTATCAAACTTGGCTGTATATTAACCCTTTTTGTCATTCAACTTACAGTTCAGTGGAAGATGAATATTGGCGTATAAAAGAAATCCACAAGAAAGCTCTGAATGAGGTCAAAAATTTAATTAATTGGAAATAATTATTTTATCATTCTGCATTGAAAACAGTAGAACCAGTAGGGTGTAGTAAAAGTTTGTAGAATAACCAGTAGTTGGTAGAACTCTTAATAGATAGGTAGGCCTGTATTAGATACTTATAATCCATTTCAGTGGAAAATTTTCTTTATTTTTCTTGTCTTAAAAAATGTTAATTTTTTCAGTTTTGATAAAAAAAATATGCATGCTTTTGTGTGCGGTTTTTCACAAAAAAATTATTCATTATAAGGTTTCTTTATTATCTTTATCTCATGGTACCGTACTTCATTATTAATTTTTACACAATTAATTTACAACACATAACATAACTTTCTATCAGATGATCAATCCGATGATAACTTTCATCAGATTACTCATCTGATGATGAAAGAAATGCAAATTTCCTTCATCTGATGACTTTTCTTCTATTTTCCTACAGAAGAAATTTTTATGGTAACGTACTATAGAATACTTTACAATGAAATAAATAATTGATCTCAAATACTCCCTTATAAATTTAAAATATTCAGCTCAGGACTTAGGATTAAAACACCGTTTCATTATCACTATAAATTTTTGTATATTAATGCAAACCAAAAATCAGAGGGTTTTAATTCCAAAAAAACAATGCTCTTATCAATAAATCATGAAATCATTTAAACTTTTATTTTGAACACAGAAAAGACATACTGAAATCGATCAATATGAGCAGACTCATGACTTGCTCAAGAATTTATCACTAAATCATTCGAAGTCAGAACAGCTTAGACGGTGCATGTGTGAAATCAAGCAGCTTCGTGATTCATTGAAGAATAAAATGTAAGACAAATAAAGCATCTCAATGAATTTTAGTACTTTTTTATTTTGTACAACACATATATAGCCTAATGTTACCTCATGCCATCTTCAATGTTCAATACCGTATGCTGTTTAGGGCTAATCTACTAATATTATTGTATTGGAAATAAAATTTAAAATCACAGTATAGCATACACTTGGAACGATATTCTTATTGTTATTTATAAATAAGAAAAATACCAACATAGGTATAGTCTCACAATGTAAAGAAGAAAGTCATTTTCCCATCTGGCCATAATGTCTTCTTTGCTTGGACTGACTATACTTACCTCTGCAACTTCATCCATGACGGTATTCTTATTGTTATTAATAAATAATTTATTATTTATTTATCTATTTATTTAAGCAATCGTTTGTACCCCATTGCTGTACAAACGATTGCTTCAATAAATAAATAAAAAATACCGACATAGTTACCGTACTGTAGGTACGGTACAGCTACAGCCTAAGTAGAGGCTACCGTACCTACAACTATATGTTCTGGCTTTCAATCCAGAATCATTTCTCTGCACTCGTCAATCGTTCTATACTGTTCTGGGTCAACGGAAAACAGTCTCTGACAGCTATCACAAATCGTATCGTGGCTGGCATTGCAAGCATGCGCCTCGTACAAGCCTCGTCCACATCGCGAGCACTTCCAGCAAGGCGCATGGTAGGAATGATGCGGCGAATAGTTCTCTCCCACATCGCACGCTGCACACACTGTCTTGTTGAATTGATCGCACATCTTAGACACTCCCCATCCCGGTGGACAAGATTTGCACATTGCTGAATGCCTACTTTTGTGTCTAAATCTTCTCTCGGCTGCTACCTAAAACATGAATTGAAGAGGTTCACCAACTAATAATGAGAATTCTACAATATTTTGATTACAGTGTATGTAGTAGGCCTATTTCACGTACCGTAAGAAATTTACAGTATAGTAAGATGAATAGAATTCAAGCTAAATAAGATATTAAGCTGAATTGGTAGCCTACTATTTAGTATGAAATGATTTTGCATGCAAATTTAAGAGACCATTCACGCAGCAGTACCCACGACTTATATTATTTGTGTAAGATGGAAATGGATTTGTATACCTATATGAGACAAGAATTTCTCACTTCATAAAATAATAATTTATTATAGTACCTAGGTATCAATGTGAAAATAATCTCTATGCTATTATTAATGCGTTTTCTATCATCGTACTCGTATTTAATTAAAATTTCATGTAGGCTACTACATATTCCAAAAAGAGTTGGAGTAGATTATGCTTCTTGTATCTCTCAAGTCTTACAACTAAAGAGACTGTAATCAGAGTAAGAATGAGTCTCTGATATTTTCAGAAACACTCAGTATAGAGATTCAAAAATTATAACTATCTATATTATACCCTATATGTATCACACAGCAATTGTATTTGCAAAATGTGTGACTAAAAATATACCTAGAAAAATAAATGTATCAAGAAATTCAACAAGTAACTTATGTAGGTGTGAGAAGAAAGAGAAGAATAGATTACTTGAATTCTTGATTTATGATTACATAAATTATTCCACACATTAAAGGCTACGGTATTTAAAACATATTACCGACTACATAATATTTTTTTATTTTAATATGAATTTATTGTCACTTCTTCTAAGTGTATAATAATTTATACACAGGTAAAAGATATAATAGTAACTTACCGTGTATAGCAACGCAAGAATGATTAGTATGTAGCAAATCTTCATTGAAGATATCTATTTTTTTGTGAACGAAAAACTCAATACCTAATAAAAAACTACAAGCCAGCATATATTTAAAACTTTAAACACGATTATTGTTGAACTCTCAGCAATTTTATGAATTATCTTCTTTATAGTTGATCAAACAATAATGGCTGTTCACTAATGAGCTTCAAAAGCTCATTATACACCAATGACCGCTATTTAATCAAAGCTGTTTGCTCTATAGATAGAAAAATATTGTCTCTTTTTATTGATTTTGAATTCAATCTACATTGTTACAATTTGAAAAATTATTATAATCTCCAATAACTTGAATTACCAACAGATAGTTGCTCCTGAAACGTCAGATGACACTACCGTAACACTTTTTATCTTATAAATGTCTAGAGAAAATAATTTATTTATTGCGATGAGTAGCCTTAAACCGAAGAATATGGAGGAATATACTTTATATTCACTGCTTATAGACCTACACATTAATACGAAAAATAGCATTCTCTCCAAAATGTCGTAGTAGAATACCACTATTGAATTTGGTCCTTGTGCATGATAATCAAAACTTGAATTATATTTCCTATATGCAGTTTTCCTGCAACTATATATTACAATTTTAAAGAATTAAGACAACAACTTTTTTATTGGCTTTTATTCAAAAGTTACATTGATAACTTATTGGGATTAATTAGCGAAGTTTTTGATCTATATGGTACCTTTTTTATACTGCTGGACACAATAATAATTGTGGGAATAACAATAATAATTATTGTTTTAAAACTATTGGATATTGTTGATACTATAATTCATTCATTTCTTAGTTTGTTATAATTTCTGAACATTATTTTTGCCGCACTCTTTATTATTTTTGAGTAAAAAAGGAATAAACTGGGTTTAACAATTCTACAAATTAAAAAATAAGGAATGAATTTTGGAGACACAAGTATTTCAATTTATATTTTCTATTAATTTCAAAAGTCCATAAAATATTATTTTTGCATTATTGCCCGATGAAAGCAGCTAAAAACTCCTGGAAATCCTCTCACCCTCCACAGAAAAAAATCACCCCTTGGTCAGCCCCTTAAACTCTTGCTCTCCTAATTTTTCAAGTCTAGAACCACTACAAACACTTCCATGCTATAACTTACCTACATACCGGTATTAGTAAAATGACGTGAGGAGGAAGTAGGTACTGTTATTATTAAGGATAGTACCTATTCAACACCACGAAAAAATAATTGAGTCTGAATGAGTAATAATATGAAAATGATAAAAAAGATAATATGAGTCTGAATGAGTGCAATTATCCAGAGTACCAAACAAGGATTTATAAGTTAGTTGTGGCTTCTTTCTTATCTACGGTACCGTACCTAATAATTAAATAGTTTACTATCACAAATCGAAAAGTGAATCGTGAACGATTTTATACTCCATATTTAAGGTGGATTACCGTACAAATATTATGTATTCACTTTTGTACAAACATTAAAAGGTCCCCATCATAGAATAATTACAGTTTCTTTCAATTGCTGATTATACTGAAATCAACTTTTTAATCACATTTTCCCAATTATTATTGCTATAATATTGAAAAGGAAATTTAATAGAAAATGAGGTGTGTCAATTAACAGTTCTAGTCTATGGTAAACGAGAGTTTCACGTTAAATAATCGGTTATTGAATATAAATATAATATTAGTGCTGTATAGGAATCCATTTGAACTGGGGGGGTTTACTTTGAACACTATTAAAAACAAGCTTAATCTCAAGAAAGGATTAATAGCCTATTATTGAGATTGATCAGTAACTAACTTACATAATAACATTGATATGGCCTGCCATATGTTCCTGGAACTCTTCATTAGTTATGCATATTGTGCCACATAGTGTGCACATTAAAATTTCCAAATTTGTGGTGAGATCCTCATCATCATTATCATCAAACAGCAAATCAGTGATCTGTTTTTCTTCAATACCAAACGCGTTTTCAATCTTCATTGACATTTCTGTGCTGGCATTAACTTCAACATGACAGTCATTAATGTGTGCCAGCAGTTCATCATTCGAGTGAAAAGTTCTGCTACAATAATCGCACGTATAAGGTGCTTGAATACCATGATCGAGATCTTCATGAATTTTCAAATATTTGAGCGAAGAAAAGTCGAGGCTACAATTTTTGCATTTGTACATTGTGTCTGCTGGTCTGTTTGGAGGAACACTTGAGCATTTATGATTTTTTAATTCTTTACGTTTCTTGAAAGTCACCAAACACACCGAGCATTCTATTTTATAATCTGGGTTATGAGTTAGCTCATGATTCTTCAAAGCCACCGGAAAAACATACTCCTTGCCACAAACTGAGCACACATGGGGATTCTTGCGTTTCAAGTGGATTGATACGTGTCTGGTAATATCCACTTTACTCTTGAATATTTTATCACAGTCGTTGCATTGGAAAATTCGTCCTTCCTTTCTAGAAAAGACTTCTTTCTGAGAATCATGATCTTTGATCACATGTAGATCGTATCTGTATCTAGTGAAAAAGCCTCTTTTACATATTTTACAGATAAACTTCATACTTGTCGAGTCAAAACTTACAAGTCCCTCCTTATTATAGACGCTACTTTCTATTACATGCTGCCTTATGTGCTCATTTAGTAGGTTTCTAGAGTTGAAGATAATCGGGCATCGATGACACTGGTATTGAAAATTGTTATTATTGATCATTCTATTTCCTGTTGAGAAAAATCCTGACTGGGGATGCCGGAATTCTGAATTCATTACTGTGGAAATTCCGTCTCGTTGTAGTTTTCTGTAGGTAGAATTATTGTTTGAACTAATATTCCTGTGGTTTTGAATTCCATATCCATTATTGAATTCAGAATGACTAGAATAAATTATATCATTTACTTGGTGGGTATTGGAAGGAATTACTTCACTAATCGTCTTCATGTCGGGAGAGCTTTTTTCTTTTTGGAGTGGATCACAACCTGGTGTTTCTTCCAACTGATATGTTCCCTTTCCATTACCGGTAACTATTTCTTCTTTATTCATCCCTTTTAATTCCTCATTTTCTTCTTTCTGGAATATTTAAAAAGTTTTTAAAGAAAGGTTTGTGATGGATGTTTAGTCTAAAATCTTATATTATACGGTATATTATTGAGACATTACCGTAGGTACTTATTTATTTTCTACTTATTTATTAATCAATGACATGAACACATAACCAAAAAATGATGAGGAATGGAAAAATCAGACTCATCCCCTTTTCTTCTGAACTCTTGTCAGAATTTTTATTAAAAAACCATAGGCTATTCATCTAATAATAATAAAAATTTTAATGATCTATTTATTTTCAAAGGAAATTTACAAATTAATTATTTTTATCTAAAAATTCATATTGTAGGAAAAATAAAACAAGCAATATACCGGTAAGTAAAACCAACAATAATTATAAATAGATCATAAAAGCTGTATCTCCAAGATAAAACTTATAGAGGTTCTTATTAGAACATATATAGGAATCATATATAGAGTTTTAGATTTACAGGTAGGCCTATTATATACGGTACTTCTTGTATAAGTTCCTGGAACATCATCAAGCATTCATCAATATTTGTTTGTTATATTAGTATAATTGTGAAAAATTAGTTGATATATTTTCTGCACTATTTCACCTAAAAATCATTTTTTCACTTCATTTTGCAATATTGGGCAAGGTTTCCAGATAAGAGTATCCCCCTGATCTCTCTTCTGAAGTACTCCACAAAAACCGCCTTCTCTTGATGCGTAGGCCTACACTTATAACCATATCAAAACATCATACTACTGTGAATTTTTAAAAATATCAGGCTACCTGTTCCATTCTTACCTAACATCTTAAATTATAAAAAATTTGCCATTTGTATTGAGAATGGAATAGAAAAAATCAAGATCCTCCAACCTTCTGCAAAATTGATAGAATAAGAAAAAAAGAAATTGACTTATTGACTTAATAGAAATCTTATTGCTTGATTATAGCATGTACAAGTACAGCTTTTCTACAGTACATGATTGAGTAATGAGTACTAGGGTAGCCTTAAAGCTGCTTATCAAGAACTCAAAAAATTATTAGATCAAGAACAAATTCAAATTTATAAAATGATCACTTACATTAAAGGCTGGAGAATCATTCAGAGAACCATGAATATAGATTGAATTGTCAATCTTTGGTGCGACCAGTTCATTTTTTTCATCTTTGATAGCCAAGATCTGAAACAATAATAGAGAGTGCTGGATTCCTTGCTTTCAGAAAAAGTGAGTTAAGAAATAATGAATCTCTACAATTTATTTGAGTAGGCCTAGATGAGGGTACACCTGTATGGAAGTGTGTGTCTCTTTGTAAACTTTAGAAAGCAGCATTGTGCTTATATGGAGTAGGTACACTGCTTGCTATCAACATTTCTGTAAGAAATTTACGATTTTCCTTTAATTTTATTATTTACCGTCATGTGCCTAATGTGTTCTATTCTCAGTGTTCTGTGTGATGATCCTCTAGGATGTAAGAATCTTAATGCGACATGTACTCCAAAAATATCAAAATCATCTTGAATAGGTAACTTACTTATAAAAATAATCATCGATCCATTATATATTATAATAATCAGAATTACAATATAGAACATATTAAAGTAATATAGGTATACTGTACCTTCAGTTCCTCCGTTACGAAGAAGTTTTGTTTCAAGACTAGTAGTTTATGACCGGGTTCAATACCACTTTTTATAGCATTGTCATAATATTCACGTTCTGAATGTATATTTTCTATCAACATTCCTGTCTTGAGAGTGCTTTGCTCCAGTTTTTCCTGATTAATCTCAAATTCAATTCTGAATAAATAAAACTCATCAAGTTTTTTCATGCACGACGAGCAAATTTTATTTGGCAGCCTCTCTTGGAAATTCATTTTCTAGAACAAGTGAAATTTGAAAAAGCTTGATTACACAGTACCAATTTCCTACAATTATATAATTCACTGTGAAAGTGATGTTGTAGAAGTTATCCATATATGAAATGAAAAGTCAAGATATATTGCCAAACCACTGATTTATTGAAAATCGAGATACCAGCAATTTTGGCTGCTACCGTACACCATTATCAATCTCTGGTAAACTCAGGTAGGTACCAAAACTCGTCTTTTCATTTAATACAATAGTAATATTATTCAACTTAATAGGCTAATCCAACCTACTTCTAATTTTTTCAATTAAACTTGGATCGATAAATAATTATAGCCTGAATAATATAAAATTTATACGGGTATGATTTTATACTTAACAAATAAGAATAGATTTTAAATTATAAAAAATATATAATTATTGTAATATGTTTATACAATGATAAACAACCTGTAACTTAGGCCTACTGCAGACGAAAAGACGATGAGTAGCCGAATACCTACTACCGTATAAGGAAAACGTTTATCAATCATTTTACACCAAACCAAATATTTCAATCTTCAAATAACGCAATAAAATCAATCTTTAATTTTTTTATTTTATTATGACTGAGACATTACTTCATGCTCATTATTCAATAAATGAAAATCGTTTTAAATGTTCTAAAATGCGTTGATTCTAGATGAATTTATTGGTCAATCAGTAAACTAGCTAGTATTATTTATGTAAGGTAGCATTAAGCCGGAATCAAGTTTAATCATCCAAGCTTAAAAGTTCAAGCTGGAATCAAGGTTGATTCTAGCTTGAAACAAGCTGGACTGTAGCTGGAACATTCATGGTTGATTTTAAGAATGAAAATCACAGCTTGTTACAAGTTTAAAACTTCCAGCTTGATTGCCTACAGCCTGTTACAAGTTTGAATTAGGCTGGTTTGATCAAACTGGAAATTCCCATTCAAAATCCACTTAATTTACAGCTTGAAATAAGCTTACGTACTACCTGGGTAATATAATAAGATTATTGTCTTTTATATATATAAATAAAATCCACTTTTCAACAAACCTTTATATCAAAGCATTTGGTCATTTTTTCCTTCAGCATTCCACTTATGGTGCCTTCAGAGAATATCTCTTCATAAAAATCATCAATGGAAATGAGTTTCAAGCAGAAACGACATTGCTTCTCAAAGTTTTCCAAACCTGTAAAATATTTATATGAGAAATTCACATTAAAAGAGATCAATAGAGAAGCTATTATATTAGCTATTATTAATAGAGAATCACATTATTTTTTGTAGGGTAATCTGTTAGATAAATAGAACTACGGTATATAAGACGAATATAGCGGCGTTTTTTTTCTCAAAACACAAGAAATTCTAAGAGTAAAATAAGTATTAAATATATAAATACTATAGTCTATTCACGATGGCTTGAGACGAGATAAACAAATGAATGCTCTGCAGGTGTGTGTGTTCGACTGGAGTGGCTTCATTTTAGCCACGACATAAACAAGTCACAGCAATGCCGAAATCCCGAATTTTGTTGTAGGCAATTCAGAATAAGTATCTTCAAGTAATCTTTTTTGTAGATATACATTGGGAAATTGCTTGTTTTGGTTGTCTCTCGATTGCATGAACCGAAAATGAACGAACAATTATAGTAAAAGTTTTTGTGTCAATGCTTTGATTACAGTCCCGACAACAAAATTCGGGATTTTGGCATTGCTGTGACTTGTTAATGTCGTGGCTAAATCGAAGCCACTCCAGTCGAACACACACACATGCAGAGCATTTGTTTATCTCGTCTCAAGCCATCGTGAATATGGACTAAGTAGTTATATTTATAAGATATTCGAATGAGTAAGGGGGTTATTTCATAGTTAAAAAAGTCGTGCGCATAAAATGAATAATATTATAAATTCTTCACTTATAGGTGAATTTATCCTGGAAATATGAAGGGAATACCAAGTATAGACAAAATAATGAAAATCTAGCTAAAAATCTGAATTGAATTGAATACTGACTGCTTATTCCGAAGAATTTCTGTCATCTGCCTTGACAATTTTCTCTGAGCTAGGTAAAAAATTAGTTTTCCAGTAGCTTTTAGTTGTAAGTTGGCCGTAGAAATATTATAAATAGACTTATTGCTGTACCGACAATACTTGGGACAAAAAAGGGTGGGCTGGATACCTCCTCTCTTAATACCTCTAGACCCCCTTGCCTTGGGAACCCTTACGTCTTGGATAATGCATATTGTTAATTATCATTGTACAACTAATGTATTGTTTATACAGTAATATTGAAGGAATTTTTAATAAATGGCGTTTACCAATTATTGTGCACACATCAGAAGTTCATGAATTGTTAAAATGTTTTTTATATTGGATAGTGACTTGCAATATATGCGTAGGTGGGCTTACACATTTTTATGTGTCTATTTTTTCTTTCTTTTTGTTTTATCTTTGAACTTTCTAGTTCAGATTTTTCTGTCGATTTCCTAGATACTCTTTAATAAGTCTCCAGGAAGAAAAGACAATACAAAATCAATTAAAAATTGCAAATTACAAAAACAACACTGGGCTTATGCGTTTCTCGATGAGTGACCGTAAGTTACGTCTGGATTAAGTATTGGTAGGTATAGTCTGTCCAAGCAAAGAAGACCCTCTGGCAAGATGAGTAAATGACTCCAGTTCGGTCAATATTGGTTTAAAAATTATTGTTTTGGTCTCAAATTGTAGATCAGAATGTATCCTACAATTGAGACTAAATCAATAATTTTTGAACAAATATTGACCGAGCTGGAGTCATTTTCTCATCTTGCCAGAGGGTCTTCTTTGCTTGGAAAGAGTAGCCTATACCCCGTACCCCGCATCAGACGGAGTAGCTTATTTCAAACTGATATTCAAAATTAATGAAATTAAAAGTTTTGAAAATTTATTCTCATCTTGTTATTCCGAATTCAATGGAGATTTCAATTTCAATGGAGATTTTTTTAAATAGATACAAAATAGGAGAGTTATAAAATTATTATAAGTGATCAAATTATGTTCGATGGTTATCGGTGGGTTATCGGTAGGCCTACCGTATAATACGGTTACGAGCTGCTAATGAAGCACGATCTTCAAGCCGTTATAATTATTTAATTAGTATTATTGAATTCACTACGAAATATAGGTCTTCGATCATTTATTATTGTCAAAAAATTAAACATGGATCCTGAATATGTATCATTTTCCAGTTTTAAATTTGTAATTTTAATCCAATTTCCACGCACACTTGGATATCAACTTCAGCATTAACTATTTATAGGTTATACGTAAGAGTTATTAACAGAATGATTAATTGATAATTTAATCATAATGAATAATAATAATTTTAATGATAAAATCATTTATCTTGTACCGGTATGTAAATGTTTAGGCTTTTACATTAACTAAAGATGCAATATAATAAGCCCCATTTTATTCAAGTTCTTCAGTAAATTAGGTAACTTAACCATACACATAACAAAAACAGCAGAAATTTGAAAATAAAATAAAAGTTACATTGAATTTGAGTTTAAATTTTTTAAATCTTTCTACAGTATGATAGGCCTATTAATAAATATTTTTAAAATAAATTTACCAAAATCCATATGATCTCTCGTGAATTTTTTTAAGAAAACCAATCTTACAAGAATGTGCGGTTGTTGTTCATCAAAACCTCAAATCTTCCAGAATGTGGATTGAAGTCGCAACAATACGCGTTTCTCTGAAAGAGTGGGGGCGATACGATACAGAACGTAATGATTGAAAACTACGTAGACCCGTATCTTTATAATATAATGTAGGCTATTCCGGGTTTAGAAGATTGGTAACAATATTCATTTCTCATTTGGTAACATCATTCATTTATCAGATATTATTATACTGTTACTTTGATAAAAATAGTATTAATCACGAATAATATTATCAAATACACGAACGTTTCAACGCTATTAAAACAGCGTGCTTTCGAGATCACGTGGTTTCAATGGCACTGTTATTTTGATTCACTAACGATCCGTTATCGTTTGATATTACAGTATTTTCATGTTATGAAAACGCGTCTTCCGACATAACGCAAAACTGACGTTTTTTGCGTTTTATTATTGAGTTACCTATATGTTTTACTTGAATTTAACAACCACAAAATGAGATTAGTTCATTTGTTAACTCGAGTAGATTACATTCTTTTACATTCGGAGGTTGAATTAGATTAGATTTTTGTTCAACTAGTCGTCTTATGAAAAATTTACATTGTAGCCTGCCATATTATAATTATATTAGAGTATTATTTTTCAACTTTTATTGAATTTTTGGCTGAAATTTATTCAGCAAAAAATTGTGACCTTCGATCATCTCTCTAATTAAGTAATTAAAACACAAGGTAATTGGAACAAGGTAATTAATTAATACCTGTAATCTATAATTACCTTTATTAGAACCAATAAAGTACATATTATTATAACTTGTGTTTTTATATTAATAAAAAATACGGTACGGTATTAGCCTAATTCAAATAATTATATACTCGTATGATCATGAGTTCATGATATGCATAAGCCTTGGAAATGAATATGAAATGGAAAGATGAATTCGCCAAGATTTTGTAATCAAAATCGATTTGTGGGTATAAATGAAGAGCTTCATCACAGCAATGAAATCAATGAAAAGTGGGTGCTTTAAAATTTGAGTCTACGAGATTTGATGAGATACAGTATTCTATTATTATATTTTTTGTAATATTCATCATGAAACTTCCAATGATTTGTTAATTCTATGTCATTATTCCTATACGCAGAATGGGTTTAATCATTATGGAATAACACTATCGGTATTTAATAACTTTATTACCCAATGCTTTAAAAATTGTAATGTTAGCTGTTTTAAAAAAAACCTGAAAGCTTTAACTAGTGGGAAAATGTTCTTATAATATGCACGAATTGTTAACGAATTTATAATTTTTTGTCAAGCCTATAGGCTACTGTTATTTTTACCTGCCATGCTATTATTGACTTTGTTATGCACTTTTTTATGTGGCAACAATAAAAGAATTTATTTTTTTTGCAAATTCTTAAGTTTGATTTAGAAAGAAAGGAATTGTATTATTAGTGACTAATTTCAAGATAATAATTATTCAATGATTGGGTGATGATAAAAAATTGATATCACCAATAATGAAAATTATGAATGATAAATACCAATTAATGTATGCTATGTCAAATCAATGGTATAGATATCAAGATATGAACTGTTACCTATTTGAATTAGTTTTATTCATTCACACACAAAATTTCTAATAGAAAATTATTGCTTTTGAATACAACTTTTTATACACCATTATACCTACTTGATAGAACATGCTTGGAAGTTTGTTATATTTTTTGAAATTAACATTTTCCAGGAACAGAATAAACATGAACTCACCACACAAAAAACTATAATAACTTTCAAATCAAAATTCTGCAAATTCTTTTGCAAAGTGATCAGTTTTTGATACACGTAGAGGTTCTTCATCATAAGTTTCAAAATTTGTTCCTTCCCTTGGATCCTTGTAAGGTGGTTTATATGGTGGATCCAATTTGCGATTTAGTAGTGCCATCCAATTCATCTGTTTGAACCATCTGTGATCCTTGATATCAGAAGTACCGCCTCTTAAGTTCCCAAACCTCTTGCTCAAATCCACTTGCAACACATTCTTCACAAAATCTCTCAGTCCTATGCTGAAATGTTCTGGCACCTTGTATTTGCCGGCTGCAATTTTGTCATAGAGCACCATTGGATCTTTATGTTGGAATGGAGGAAACCCTGCATTCATTTCAAAAACTAGAATACCAAACGACCACCAATCCACAGCGTTTCCATAACCGCGACTCAAAACAATTTCTGGTGCTAAATACTCTGGGGTTCCACATAGAGTGTACGTTCTTCCCTTCAATTGCTTACAGAATCCAAAATCGGTTATCTTTATGTAACCTGTTCCATCAATTAGTATATTTTCTGGTTTCAAATCTCTGTAAACTAGATCCAAGTAATGAAGATATTCCAATCCTAGAACAACTTGTCCTGCATAGAACTTCGCCAGATCTTCATCAAATGTTTTGTATTTTCTGAGGAGTGTATACATCTCTCCTCCAACAATGAATGGCAATACAAAATAAAGATAGCTATTGTCTGAAAACGCAAACGCCATGTATACTACAAACGGATAGTTGAGGCACTGCAAAATTTTCTTTTCATTTAGTGTGTGCTCCACTTGTTCCAGTTGTAGGATTTTTGCTTTATTCAACACTTTCATGGCATAGAATGTATTTGTAGATTTATGCCTCACCAATAATACTCTTCCAAAAGATCCAGTTCCCAATGTTTGCATTTTTTCAAAATCATTCAGTGTCTCTTTGTAAGTAATTTTTCTTGCCATAAAATCATTGAATCGCTTCTTATCCGACTCCAAAAATAGCTTTAAATTGGAAACTCCCACTTGGGAAGCTCTTTTAATTTTGTGAGCCATTTCAGTTATACATGCAGACTATCTTCTACAGTCTTTTTAATAATTTGGAAATGTTCGAAATATTTCACGTTATAGCATTCTTGTAAGGTTGCTTACCGTATTGAAGTTATTCTTTTCTGGCACATAATCGACAAGACTCAACCTTTCAATAGGAGGTTCTTCAACCTTCAAATTTTGTTCTACGAGTATTTTCAAGTATGACAAAAAAGTGTATTACGTATAAGCACTTAGAGAATTAGTTGAAGTAGTAAAAAAGTATTTTTTAAACATACCTCGCTCAGAAAGATACTAAGAAATTTAAATTATTAAATTTTGATGTCAAGATCCGAGTATGATTATTTATACCTTCATGTTTGGAAACATCCTGACCAACATATGATGAGTCTAATAATATAAAAAAATTATACTCAAGTTATTTGAAATTATTTTTTCTCAGACTTCAACCAAGAATATCTGCTGGTATAATACACCTGATCTAACATAAATATTTAATTTCACTTCCACAAAATTTGTGGAATTTTTTTAAATTTGAATATTTAATAAATTGTATTTCATAAAAACGTTCAACTTTTCAACATTATATTTAATTATCTTGAAAAAAACGTTGGCTCATATAGTCGTTGCATTAAAAATATTATAATTTAATGATAGATTATAACTTTGATATATGTTGCAGGAAAGTCCATATCAAAATAATGATAAGATACGAGAAGTTTCAGTAATTAAGAATAATATGATTATTCATAAATAGAAATTCTTCATCGACATTATATTCTATTTCAGTAATATGATCTTTTAACACAACTCAAGGTCCATATAGCAGATTTCGATGCCAAGAATATTTTTATTTTCTCTAATAATGTATAATTATGTAATAAACTGCATGATATCAAATTATTGAATCATCCATTGTATGTAATTATCATAACCTGCTACAAAGATTTAAATTAATAAATCTTTAATATGCGCAATTTCATTTTTTGATGAGCAAAGGAACAGTTCATCTATGTATTTATTATTATGTTCAAAGGAAAGTCCTCTGATATCCAATCACTAAAAAACTTCCAATTCAATATCATATTATTACACTTAAGAACTTAACTGAAGTTCAAAGCTTTTTTTCAATTCAACAATTACAAAAGTACTAATATAAAATCAATACGGTATTTAATACTTCACGTAGTTCAAATTTTGAATTGAGAGGCGGGAGAATATTGTAGGCAGGTGTGACGTCACAAGCCATCATGAAGGCTGGGAATCAGTGCCTTCATCAAAATTTATCAATTATTTATAATTTTGATAATTTTATCTAATTCAAATATTTAAAATTATATGTAGATAACTTTTCAAGTTATTATCTTTGAAGTAACTATTCAAAAGAGGTGGATATGCAAATTTTGTTACCAAATCGTGTTCTTACAGGTTGGTAATTGTACTTTCCTGTTTCCGCTGACCTCTATTTCTCCAAACTCAATACTACCTTCTCCCTCCATTATTCATTCTCGGTTCTCGTTTTCTCCATCTCGCCTGAGGTTTAGAAGATTCGTTCATTGCGAATTGGGAATAATAATTGCCATCTGCATGATCTACAATTCACTTTTACTTCATAGAATATAGTGTTAACTTCAATCCAAATTTTGGGAGTAAATATTGGAGAGTATTTGATAGTGATTTTGTGTTAGCCATAGTTTCTGTAGTCCATGGTTTGACATCGATCTGCTGACTCATCACAGCCATTATTACAAGGAAAAGTATTTTCAATCATAATTTATTGCAAGAGGAATAAGTTTTCTTCAAGTTTACACTCAAAATATTAATCTTATAGTGAAGGTGAGTTTTTGATTTATTATTTCTTTTGATTTTGTGCTTTCTTTCGTATCAGTGGATTGTAGATTGATATTAAGTTATGAAAAATGACGAATTTATAAGCCAAGCCATAGACTATTTTTCTTTGAATATTGTTGAAATTTCAACAAATTCATTTTTCAATGTGCTAACATGATTTTATGGTTTATGTTCGTTGTGAATTCTGTAAATTGATCTATTGACAAAAGAATGAATTTTCGGCCATTTTGTATCGTACTCTGTTCCATCAGCTCATGAGACGTGATAGCTGGTGATTGGCTATTATTTGTTTTATTTCCGTAGTGACGATCTATTTGATTTTTCTAGTAGAATGTGAGTAAATTGTCATGTAGCCTATATTACTGCCAATATATTATGAAAGTTAATGTTTATAAATATTGAATAGCGAACTAACTCGAATATTGATTATATTACAATCATAGATTCAAGTACAAAGTTAACTGAAGATTTGTAGGCTACTTTTCTCTGGTGACCTTGTAATCTGATGTACTTCCCTGTTAACCAATTCAGTGGAATTCTAATAATTCAACTTGGAAATACTTGACGTAGTTTAAGTTAAAGCCAATTAGACCAAGTAAGATATTGTTTATAGGTTAACTTATTTTGGTCTTCGAATGATAGACTGACTAAAAAAAACTTATGATTTCACTTGGCCCTTACGGACTCCAAGAAAAGGAGTAAGTCATGAAATGTAGAATTCCAGTTTAAAAAATAGGCTACTAATAAGTAGCCTAAATAAGTTGTGTAAAATTGCATTGTATTCAACCGGCATATCATGTAACTTTAATGCCTTCTGTTTCATTCATCACGCACACTTGTGGGAACGATGGCGTCATAACAATAATAAACAAAACAGGGACACCGCCGCTATTAACATATCTAGCGTCCTGTTTTCCTGATTTGTTGATTTGATTTATAATTATAATTAGTTTATTAACTTATTTCTGTTTTTTGTCTGTTGTTATATTGACGTCACATATTTTGTTATATATTTCAGATGGCAGAAGACTTTGATGTAGAAGCAATGTTGGAAGCACCTTACAAAAAAGGGGTAAGTTTTTTTTGTACATCTTTTGAGCCTTTGAAAGTTGAAATTTTTTATTCGTGTCTTCTTGTCCGTTAAATTTAGATATCGTAGAATCAGAAAAATGGGAAGAATATTATTCGGGTGATGGATTTTTTGGATTCGGTTAGAATCGCGAAAGTTGGAGAAGCTTGAAGAGAAAAAATATAAAGTATAGCTCAACTGTTATCAATTTGGTTCAAGGAACTTTTTAAATTAGGCTACATAATATTAGGCTAACTCTTCAACAATTATGGATCATTTATCATGTAATATAAATGGGACATAATTTTTTTTTTATGATGGAACAAAAAGTGGTTCTTATCATTGTGCATTTAAAATAAATTCCAAATTCAATCCAATTCTTGAATTCTAAATCAGGTGCTGAAATGGTAAAAATATTTGTCATGGTTGCAAAAATATTATTTGTAGTAGATGATTCTATTCGATAGGGGAATATTAAAAGGCTTTTTTAGCTTTTGAGGTCCAATAAATATTTCTATTGAACGTTTGTAATGAGTAGTATGAAAATTATTATTGTACTGTTAATCGATTAATAATGAATATTTCATCGAATTTCACAGTTTAATTATTCATCAGCTCTAATAATATTCCAATTTGAGCTGATGAATCATTGAAAATATATTTTGTATGATTCACTGTATTGCAATAGAGAATATATTATCTATCTTTGTCTATTATCATCTTCAGTCAACAGAACCTCGGTCATTGAACTTGGTTTATATTTTTTCATTTCTATTACAGTTACTTCTCGTAACTGTACAATCTTCTTGAGCTGTAGTGAATGTTTTGCAAAAAGAAACGATTCAATGAAATATTCATTATAAACTGTACTTGACTTGAGAAACAAGCGGGATTGTGAGTGTTGGTGTGTGCTTTCTGTTGATGTGTGTGCAAAAGTGCCTCTTTATTTTATATCAATATGGCTTAACTGACGAGTCCCGTTTTCTCTATATTGTAGAACCTAACATGTCACAGCTTGTTGTCCAGCACTATCATCCCGAAAGCTGTCTGAAAAGAGGTAGTGTAATCTGTTAAAAATTGTCATATTATAGTGATAACCATTTTTTTAAATAATTTGTTCTGTTTTATTGTACGTACTTTAGTTATTTACTATTTTCAATGATCTCTGTTACTATTGCCATCAAAAACAAGAAATTGAAAAAAATAAAATTATGAATTTGCCAGTGTGATTTATTTATATGTGAAGATGATTGATGGGTAATGGGGGCGTTGCTTGGAAAGAAGAATCTTGGGGTGTGTGCTATCAAGGTGTGTACTTGAGGTGTTTGATATTTTTGTTAATTCCAAAGATATATTCAAAACTATATATTTTATTATAAATTTATAACGAACGAAAGTGAGGGTATGATCACATTGAATGCAAGCTTGCGCAAATAAGCTGATAGTGCAAGCTTGTAGATTGAAACTAAATCTGGAAAGAAGTGAATAGTTGAAGAAGTGAAGTGTTGTGACGTGCCAAAAAAGAATAGATTACTATAAATATTCGTTACTACTAGATCTATTCTTTCTGAGCATGTCACAACGTGTTTCTATGCCTCTTTCCAGATTTTCTTTCTACCTGAAAGCTTGCACAATTGAATAATTTGCGTAAGCTTGAAACCAATGTGATCATGTGATCACACCCTTTATTTTGAAGAGTTATTCATATATTTTTCGAGTATTTTGATGATGGGGCTTGGAGAAAACTTTTTGTGCATCTTTTGGTGTTGAAAATGTAACATTACAGAATCAATAACTTTTAAAGCAAGTAGGCCTACTGAAAGAACTTTTCTCCATTTATTCAAGTAGAAATTTTTACAGTCCAATTCATGAGAAAACATTAACTAATTTATTTTTGAAAATACTCTTTGAGAGGATTATTACATTTTCATTTCGATAATACTATTTGAAATTTCGAATATTGGATTTTCCCTCTTTTTCTTTTGCATTTGAGCAAATTTGGTACAAATTGATTTCCTCGAAAATACACGAAGAATTGAATTTAATAAATGTTTTCATTAATCAATCATTGTATTTTAATTGGATAATATTTTAATTATACGATAGTCTTTAACTAAAACCTAGTTTGATGTTTTTTAAAGACAGCATGTCTTGATGTGTAGATAGCTCTCACTGGAATGTAGTCGTAAATGTTGAAATATTTTCATTGGGATTATCTTTGCAGAGTTAAGGATGTGGTTAAATTCAAAAGATCAAGACTTGAATTGGGAGGCGAAGTTTAGGTAAGTTATTTTAGTTGGCTGTGTTTTATGTTTATTTTTTCAAAAAAGAGATCTTCAACTCGCCTCTTGTATGGTGATGTTGTCTCTCAATGAAATTGAATCGTTTCATTTATATTAATGCAATTTTGTGTTTTGTTCTGTTCTTCTCCTGGATGGTGTGTGGGATTCGATCATGGTGCATTCTTCGTTTTGCTGTTGACAGGAGGAAGGAGCAAGGGAAAAAGAAAAATACAAGGAGAATGGCAGCAACGGCAGCTACAAGTCTTCATCTGGGTTAGTCATAGATTTAAGAATTACAACAATTATTATTAAACCATCAACTTCAAATTACAAGTAGTAAAAGAAATTCAAACTTACCTGTCGAGAATGCCAATTTTGAAAATATCTTTCATCAGCAGTAATTGAGTAGCTGCATAATATTTTATCTTTGGTAGATTAAATAAATGACGATCACTCGTTAAAAATATATTATCATAATAGATAGAACCGGTGGATTACAGTCCAGGATGTAATAAAAATTTTTACTGTATTTCATTCAAATTGAATTATAGCATTTTCTTGGGTGTCATGTTTCAATCAATGGCGTAAAGCGGAAATCGCAGCAATTCAAGTATAAGCTTCAATATTCATATTATATTCAATAATATTTGCAGGTGGAAAGTGAAATTCGTGGTTAAATCAGCCTCATCCCAATAATTTGATGAATGGGAAGCAAAATAGGTGGTATTGCTGGTCGCTGTAAGCTGTATCCATGAAACGAGCCACACTTTAATGTAGCTGAAGGTCCAGTTCTCTCCAAAAAAGGCTACACACTCATGTCTACATTCAACTTGGCAATTTATTTTTAATTTATTGGCATAGATTGTATTAATTTAGATTAGTTTGGAAACGCAAATTAATACTATTTGATCGTTCCATCGCATGAGGAAAATCATTCATAAATGATCTCTGGGTTGGTAACTGTTGAAAAGAAATCAATTAAGAAGATTGAACTAATTATGAATTTAGAATGTGTTTGAAAAAATGAAAGTTGAGTCAGTTTGATAGAGAAACATCAACAGCCTGAATCAATCAGCTCAATGGCGATACTCAAAATGAAATTCAGGTTATCACGGCTAAAGCCTAACGGCACACGGATAGAATCTCATTTCAGCAAAATACGATTCTTGTGATTTCCGGTCCAATTTTGTGATTCATAATTCACTTCTAAACCACAATTATTTTCTACTTATAGGAATAAATAAAATGGTAGAAAGATGGAGTATCAGAAACAAATATGTAATTTACAGTTTTCATATTTTAACAATATTAGAACTTGAGAGATTTATTTTCTGAGTTAACTCACTCACCCATCCCAAAGAGGATATACGCGGATTTTTTCATAGCTTGGAAGAATTCATTCATACTGATGATTAGAGTATATTACAATTTTTCAAGTGCCCTAACCCTTCTAAACTGAGTAAGTGTGATGACACGAAACATTGGTCAATCTGTGTTCTATTTTCAGATTTGATGGCCTGGGTTTCGGGAACATTTCTAAGATGTTTGCTTGAACATCATGCTGGTCCTTACGTGTTCCTTGGAATTATGGGAAGAGTCTGTTGTCCTCCATCTCCAAAGTTTTCACACGAATAGTCCTTTTTTCGTTGTATTTTTGTTCTAGTTGAAGGAGAGGCGCTGCTTTCCGTGGACTTTTCGAAGCATCCGCATTGACTGTTTCAATTGCCAAACTCGCCAAATTGCCAAACATTTTTAGAAAACTCAATTGACCGTTGTTCTTCCTTGCAGGCAGCCGATCTGTTAGCTGAACTTCCTTTCAGCTGCGCACTTGAAATTTTCTCTTGATTACTACAACCTACTGTAAAAATACTACATGTGGTAAAACTTGGATTGATTGCATAGCATCTAAGATCAAAGTCTTTGTACCCTAATTTGTCCTCGAACTCCAATAATGAATATCGGAGTAGATCGATTCAAATATTGAGTCTCATCTTTTTGAACGAAAACAAATATTCAAAGAATATTAGAAACAAAAGTACTAGTGAAAACAACCAAAAGTACTTGAAATACATGATATCAAAGTTGGCTTGATAAAAGACTTACACAAAACAATCTTATTTGAATTCCCGTCTTTTTTATCTCTTAGCCCAATACTTGGGATAATCAATTGGGCCCACTCATTGTGAGATGACACTTCGCCCTCAAAACGTATGTAATTATTTAACAAAGTACAAAATAGAGTCATCTATAATTGAAAGAATTTAATATCTTGTCATATTTTTTCTGAGAGACAAAACTAACTTCTAGAAGACTTTTTTCAAAATTACTGAGTCATTTACAAATTTCAGAAAATCAATTTATTACTCACCCAACAATTTTTAATTCGTTCTCTTTGCATCAAGCTTACCTCCATATCCAATTTAATGCAGATTCAGTTCCCAGTCAAAATTAAATTAATGTACACATATCCAGGTCCCAGCCAAAATTAAATTAATGTACACATATCCAGGTCCCAACCTACCCAAAATTCTTGAATTAATTATTGATTGGCTGTACACCTTCCATTGTGCAAATGTTGACATAGATAAAGCAAGTGATCGATTTTCTTCTTCTTGTAGGTACGAATAAGATACCTAAGTATAATGTGTCACTAGAATCGAGACATGTCAAGGGCAGACCGCCCATAGGTAAGTTGTCGACTCTGCGGCCTCAACTGCCTCTGAATCTACACTAGTCACTATTATTCTTCTTTCTATAATTGTTTGGTGTATGGAATATTATTATAGGCTATTGCTTGCGATAACAAGATAAACTAAATCCGCATTCTCCTCTTGTAAAAAATTCCAATTGATTGTCCCGCGCGACTCATCTATTGTATTTATTAGTAACTTCGTCAATTTCGTGGATTTTCTTTTATCCGTTTATCATATTGAGGAAAGTATTCTAATCTTTCAAAATATTATGTCCGGTTTATAATCTTTATCAATCAAGTTATCGGTTCAATTCCCAAAATGGCATAACAAAAATTCTCGCGTTACATAAGTTGGTGGAAAACAACTTCAGAACGTGCGTCACCCTTTTATATCACTGTCTTTTCTATGTATTAGTATTTGATTCTAATCGTGATATTTAATGTGTTTCTTATCAATTTAGAACAATTGTATATTTATAATTATTCTTGGAAGTTCCTAAAAAAATTGGTCAAAGAGTTGACATTTGTAATTCGTTTGAAGAAAATATTTCTCCCGAAAGGTCTTGCTTACTAGCCAGTATTGAGGCCTTTATCACATTTGTAACTTATATTTTAACGTTTCAATTTGATAAGTTACTGAAGTTAATATCGCGATATGTCCCTTTCATCAGTCAACTGATTCAGCCTCTCCACCAACAAAATTTGCTCAAGACTTGTTCCGTATTAATCTAATGAACACATTGTCATGAAAGATTCATATACAAAGTACAGTTGAAAAGACAGATTGTTCATAATGAAATGAATATTTGTAGCAAATTTGTTCAATTCTCAATACTCTATCAAACCGGTTGTCTCATTCTTGAATTCAATAATAGTATCTCGCGTACACTTCCATCACCTTCCCTCAAAAAGCATGTCTAATTGTTGTGTATGTTTCAAGTTGGGATTGGGACAGGTAATTCAACTAGTGGTGTTGTTTTGTTACAGAAAAAGTAGACACAGGAGCCGATCGCGCGACAGGAAGGAGAAAAAGCGCAGCCGGTCGAAGGAGCGTCGCCGCAGTCGCTCGAAGGACAAGAGTCGCAAGGAGAAGGATGAGCGACACGGCCGCCGCGCCAGCAGGAGTCGCAGCCGCGATCATCGTCGCAAGCGATCGCTCACACCCATACTGCTCAACCGGTTTCCACGCTACAAGAA
>CM029547.1:50486139-50587636 GCA_017141385.1 Sogatella furcifera
CTCTTTGCATTACAGCTTCTTGAACCTCAGCTTTGTCTGTGAAACCCAACAAAGGAGAGTTGAGCTGCAAATTAAAAATCTATTCAATGCAGCTGCTGAAATAACAATGAAAAATTTAATTTGTTTACTTTATCTGTATTCTCCGATGAACCTTTCATCTAATTCAGTTCATCTTGTTATTCAGTTTACAAATGCATTTATTCAAATCATGTTTATGCATTACAAAAACAATTTCCATGTGAATGTTCTTGAAATTTGAAGGGTTGATTTTCCTTCCAAATTTAGTAAAACCTACGGGTTTCGCAGGACCCTCCATTGTTTTGAACAAAAAATTTTTTTTGATTCGCATATTATCTTAGTTGAATACCTACATAGATTTTTTAGCTCATACTTAGTTTCTTCATATGAATTGATTTTCTTGCAAATGAATAAAATATTTACAAACTGAAAAGTAAAATATTTATGGAGGTATATTAAAAAATAATTGTCAGGTTCAAAGTATCTTGATTATTGTATAATTTGTATTTTCACTATAGAAACATGTACAAAAAGATTGAATTCCTTAATTTATATTCACCTAGAACTTTGGAACTCTTTGTGGAATCATTGCTGACCAAAACGTTACAAATCACAATGTCGAAAAGCGCTAAGACATTGAGTCCATCACACATGTGAGTGTTATTATTTCTATATCTATATTTTTGCTATAACTTGAAAAAAATTTCTCACCTTATATTATTTTATGAGAAAATCATTGTTTGCTTCTTATTGGTTCTACCACTAGATGATCACTGGGTCAATTAGTCTGTTCAAGCTAATAAGACATTCTGGCAAGCTGGGAAAATGACTCCAGCCCAGTCAATATTGGTTCAAAAATTATACATTTGTTCTCATATTGTGGAAAACATTCTGCTCTACAATATGAGTGCAAATTTATAATTTTTGAACCAATGATGACCGAGCTGGAATCATTTTCCCATCTTGATAGAATGTCTTCTTTGCTCGAATACATGTCATGCAGCGTTCCGATCTGACTACTTACAAAAACGGCATGGAATGCTGCAAGCTACATTTTTCCATCATGTAAACTACCCCTTCAATCCACAGAAATATCAGACATCAGTCTGATCAAGAAGCTGTGTAGCAGTTGTGGCCTAGTTCTTTTAGACATAAAAATGCTTTCTTTATACGTGGTTGTTTGTTTACATTATGCCATTTCAACATTATTATTAAATTTAATTTAAATATTGAATTTATTATAACTTAATATGGCACATTTTATGTTTGTATTCGTTCAACGAAACAATTAGAATAATAAGTCCTCAATACTTGTCTAGCATAATACATTAATAACTGCTAATTCTACAGTTCATTCACGATGGCTTGAGACGAGATAAACAGAAGCTCTGCATGTGTGTGTGTTCGACTGGAGTGGCGTCGTTTTAGCCACGACACAAACAAGTCACAGCAATGCCGAAATCCCGAATTTTGTTGTAGGCAATTCAGAATAAGTATCTTTTTTTATAGATACACATTGGGAAATTTCTTGTTTCGTCATGAACCTAAAATGAACAAACAATTATAGTAAACGTTTTTGTGTCAATGCTTCGGTTACAGTCCCAACATCAAAATTCGATTTCGGTATTGCTGTGACTTGTTTATGTCGTTGCTAAAACGAAGCCACAGTCGCACACACACACACACACACACACATGCAGAGCTTTTGTTTATCTCCTCTCAAGCCATCGTGTATGGACTATAGGAATAATTCTAATGTTGGTAAAAAATTTATCTCAAGAAAAACGAATTATTTCAATAATTATCCAGAATTATAACTATTTAATTATTTATGTAATACAAAAATTACGAAATGTTAGTTTTTGCTTTTCCCGATGCTCTTTTTCAACTCTAATCTGTATTTTACAGGAAACAGTGTATACTCTCAGAAAGCAGGTTCGATTTTTTGAAAGACTTGGTCAAAAGTCTACCCGACTCAGCACCTTGTGAAGAAGAAGCAAGCACGGGGCCCGCCAAGCCCGCTGCACAGCAAAGCCTCCATTCGCCAGCAATCAAGACTGAGAAGCGTTATTTTGAAATACCTCCCAATGAAAGGTATGCTGATTCATTCTCATCCACAAAACATTCTGGTTTTTGTTTTTACGTTCGCGGGCATGTGGGGAGGACATGGCTTATTATATTTTTCTATTTACAATCCACATAATGGTATAATGATCTATGGGTCTACTACCACTGTCAGTTCGGACTGTGACAGTCAAAAACTGCAAGTGGATGGAGAAGCCATTCTTATTCAATTCTGTGCACTAAGTGTATTGATGCATTTGCTTGGTTATCCATGATTCATAATATTGTTCAGAGGAACAATCACCCAGTTGCAGCGAGTTTCAAGCAGTCTGTACAATTTTGCCCTCTTTTAATAAATCAATTTTATTTACAATGTATTTATGTATACATTATTTTTGGCTTAGAAGAGTCTCATTAAATTATACAGTCATCTATTTCCTCCTTTTATTTTTCAGAGCTATTCCCACTTTTTTTGCCGATTTTGGCTGTCCAACAACCAGTTTTCTGCGTATTCGTACTCAGAGTATAGCAGACAAAAAAGTAGGCGGTTGGTTGTTGAGCTCTGTCAGGACAGTTGCTTTGTGATCTGCGAGAGCATATCGAGTCGAGAGTAATCTCAGCTTGAGATAGAGCTAACATGAATAAAAGACATTCGCCAACTGCCAATTTCATTGGCGTCTACTCTACTGTACCCTATTCACCATCACTTGAGACAAAATTAACAAACTTTGTGTGTGTGTGTGTGTGTGTGTGTGTGTATGTGTGTGTGTGTGTATGTGTGTGTGTGTGTATGTATGGGTGGCTACCTTGGCCACGAAAAACCTCAACCTATAAACGATGTAGCGCAGACACATCATAGCATTGGCAATGAGTGTGTGTGCGTGTAAGTCGTTGATTTTTTCGTCGGGACTGTGTTGTATCGACGCTATAATTTGTCATCGCAACAGTAGTACCCCTGCTCGTTTACAATGTGTTTGCTTATTTTGTCTCAAGTCATCAAATGAGGTATAGACTCCTAAAAAATTGGTGGTTGGAAAATGCCCGTTATTTATGCTCAGCTCTAGTCAGGACAGTTGAAAAATATTATGAAAAGGTGAACCGGTTTAGCTGAAGTGACTCTTGAATCAATAACCTTTTGCAGACTGCTCTTCAAGTGTCCTGTTATTGCTGATTATTGATAACTGGCATTTGTGAACCACCAGAATCTGCTATAATGCTTTATCATTATTAATATTTTGCGTTAGCCGCTTGAAGGCGTGCTTTCTCAAATTTCTATTCCGTACGCCACGCACAGTGCACAAACCAAAAGAACTTCTGAACCAATGAGTGGAAGCAAGCTGAAATGTTTTTGTTCACTTTGAACCAGAGTGTTTCAAAGAAACAAACTTAGACGAAAAATCCAATGTTTATTTGTATTTCCTGGTTAGTTTTTGCTTTTTACTCCAGTGCGCCAGTGTGTGAATAGTTTCATAAGAACACGTGGTTTTCTTTGTACGCCGTGCAAAAGCACCCCTTAAGTGAGCAGGGTTCTTGCAGCATGCAACACGGCAAGGTCTAGTTCTATTCTATGCAGGATTTGCTTCTATTCCCTGACACCTTCACATCATTCACCTAATGTTTATGGTACTCTAACAGCCTCTGTGCCAAAGTTCTTGAAACAGTCTTAACATCTGAATCCTCATGTGGGGAGCTGGTTGAAGAACTTCAATCCCGAATAATACTACAAGGTCCTCTCTCAAACAAAGTTGTTCTGTGAATTCTATATAATAATATGGTATCGGGTTCTTACTTTGCTTATTTGCTATTTGAAGGAGCAGCAGCAATCCATCGAGCGAGTTTGAAGAAGCAGCTGCGACAAGTTTCGAGCCACGACTGGTGGCATCAGCAGCCGTGGCTGCATGCCCGAGCCAACCAGCGCTGCAGGCAGCTGCATCTGCAGCCGTTGCAGCGGACACGTCGCGGACGCCGATCAACGCCAACTTCTACACAGACCAGATGTCGATTAGTTACCTCGGCGTGTCGCAGTCGCCCAGATCCTCGCCGCCGACCCTTGTTGTCGATGAAGACTACGACACGTAGAACATCGATAAATATTCATCGATCATTGGGTGATTATCGATAGTTATAGACTGTTCATCGATCTTGGTGTATAAATGATATCGATCACTATCGACGAATATTCATCGATCGTTGTATGAATGTCGATGGTTATCGGAAAATTATCTGTGGATATCGATAGTTATCGACAAATTCATTGTGTGTGAATGTCGATGATTATCGTTAAATATGCATCGATCATCGATGTTGACCAATAGACTTTTATTATTTCATTTTAATCAGTTTCTGATGCTCTTAGTTTCATTTTTGAAATGTGGATTATACTTTGTTGAACATTTTCAGTACATAGTTGTAAGTTATCAAACACAAGTTGGGTATTTTGTAGAGCTCCCGAACATAAAAACTGACGACTAATGATGTTTTTTTTATAAAAAGCTGATGTTTCGCTGAAAGATAATATTATTTTGTAGTGTTGGAAAATTAGGAAGATAGTGAGAACAAGAATGAGTTGGTCTGATCAGTTTCACTCGCCCACAAATGTTGTAATGTATTACAAAGTGAAAATGAAGCCATCTATTTATCTATTCACTGACCTCCATTTCACACATCACGATTTTTACATGTCCGGGTTTTTGCTGTCCCTATAAATTACTCTAGATTGCTTGGCCCAGAACATATGAGCCCAGAGACACTAAGCTCTGTTCAATCTATTAAAATTTATAGTTATAGTGACGGCAAAAAACCAGACACCAAAACTACTGGCGTGTGTGAAACTGGGCAGAGATAGCTGGACTATCGCTTTGAAGACGTTTTTAATCTCTCAATGAAGGATCTGATGAAAAATTTATAAGACGTGTGATACAGGGAGAAGGCAATCACATTGAACATGACTAACGAATTCTGAATTTTTTAATAATTTTTATAGATAAGTCCTTGAGACCAGGAATTGTAATAATATTCTTTTAATGGAAATTAATTGCCATTTTTCAACAAAGGAATCAAGCATAAAAAATCACCCCTTTCAACGGTCCATAAATTAAAAAATATATACAGGGTGTTTCAGAAGGAATGTGCAATTCTTCTCAGGCTGATTCCTTACACCGAATAGACAAAAAAGTTCAATGGGACCAACCCCCAAAAACGCTTTGTTACCGAGATAACACTAGCGGAAAATTGAGATTTTTCAAAAAATATTCATTTTTATAATTTTTTAGAGGCTTTACTGAGGTTCTAAAATAATCAATTCCTATGTAAAATTAGCTGAGGAATTCAATGAAACCAGTCTGAAGTCTGTAACTTCAACGGTTATTGAGATAATTGAAAAAATATGCTTAAAAACGCCATTTTTCAACAATAAGGGTTAAAACTGGGTAAGGAATCATAAAATTGTATTTCTTATTAATGGAAGTTGAAGAGAGTCGGATTCTAAAGAAAAAGTTAAATGGCAGCGATTTTGTAAATCTTACCCAAATCTCAGAAATAGCGATCAAATATCGCAAAATTCGACAAAACATAGCACAAGTGATAAATTTGTATTTAGTAGCGATTTTTCGATTTTTGATCGCTATTTCTGAGATTTGGGTATATAGGGTATATTTTAAAACATACTATTAACATTATTTTATGTTTACATAAAGTACGGTGCAATTAGACTCGCACCTTTATGTAATTCAATTTTTACAACTAGTATACTACGGTGCAATTAGTTAAAAAAAAGACCGAACCTCAACATCCAAAGAGAAAGGACGTTTCATACGCCAACTTGTTCTATACAACCCCTTTATGGTTTGATAAAAAGTTACAGCCTTTTGAGCGTCGGGTTTTGGGAGAAGGGGGATTGAAAGGCGCGAAATTTCAGTTTTTCGTAAGTTGATGTCGAACCAAGCGTTGGACGAAAAAATTCATGAATGTTTTTTCTAGAGAATAAAATTTGGAAGAGATTGAGACCAATTACAACTCTGTATCATCAACCGTTTTCAAATAACTATTTCTTGGGAACTCCATAATTTTTTCACAGGAATTATTGAATTTCTTTGAAAGTTTGTAACTTTGAATTGATAATACTTGCATCAGTATTTCAAAATCCCTCTCGGCGAAATTCATTTCTCTTCAATTTGAGACCAAATCATTTATATTCCCTCATAACTTTGAACAGTACGTCGGATTATATCGTTCAATAGCTCATAAATTTCTACTTATTACGGCGGTATAAATTCATATATTACTAGCCGGCAGGCTCGCTTCGCTCGCCTTCTCCGCCCCCTGGACCCCGCCAGTATCGGCAGTGTAAGTAAGCCAAACAGGCTCGCTTTGCTCGCCTGCAAAACCTCTGCCAGTGTCAGCTAAGACAAACAGGCTCGCTTCGCTCTCCTGCAAATTCCGTTCAGAAGGGGTTCGAAATTTATTGAACACATCATTTATTGACCTAATCTAGACCTGTTTACCAAATTTAGACATTCTCTGCCAATTTGTCCTCGGAAAATCTAAGAAAAATTCCGAAAAATAGTAAAACGCTAATATTGAGCGTAACCTTGGGAAGTATATCGGTCATTGTTAGAAACTTGATTCAATATCTTTTTAATTACTCCATCTATAATCTCGCTAAACCATTGAATTTACACTAAGGATTGGTCGTATCAAGCGGGAGATATGCAACCCGCAATACATCTACAATTTTGAAAACCTGATTACTGGCGTAATCTTGAACGGATTTCAAAAATATTTTAACACAACATTTCTAGACCTTATCTGAACCCGCCCACCAAATATCAATATTTTCTACCGATTGGCTCTTGAAAAAATTCAGAAAACGCCGAAAAACTATAGAAAAACTCAAATATTTAGAGTATCCCTGAAAAGTTTTTAAAATCCGTTCTTAGCGCGCATCTAAACGTCCAACTGAGCATGCCTGAATGAATGAATGAATCAGTCAGTCAGTGCCATTTCGCTTATATAGATATATATATAATCCAAACTCGGTAAAAACCTCCAAAATTCAGATTTAAATGGTACTCTTGAATAATAATACCTGCTGATTGAAAATTCCAATTTTTCACATTTTAATGCTCCCAATCCGGAAGTTTTGATCGAGAAATCTGAAAATTATCAAGAAATGTAGAAAAATCGTCCTCTTTCAGATGGTTACTATAAGAATTGCGAGAACTTTGACATACGAAGGTTCACAACCGGTTTTTAACATCCTTTTTGTGATAAATTCACTTATTTTTCCAATTTTTGCAAATACTTCCAAATTTTATTCTCTAGAATAAAACATTCATGAAATTATTTCGCCCGACGCTTGGTTCAGCACCAATTCACGAAAAACTGAAATTTTGCACCTTTCAACCCCCTTCCCTCAAAACCCGACGCTCAAAAGGGTGTAACTATTTACCAAACAATAAAGGGGTTGTATAGAACAATTTGGCGTAGGAATCGTCCTTTCTCTTTGGATGTTGAGGTTGGGCCTCCTTTTTTCAACTAATTCCACCGTACACTAATTAATATGCTTTAGCTAGGGAAATATTGAAGAAGCAAAGTGGAAACACTGAACCGTCTCCCCACTAAGCTCGCTCTAGTGCCTGGCCATCAATGACAAAAATATCAATATTTCCAAAATATCGATTTTCTATAACCTACTTAATACTTGTTCAGGCCCGCCTCGCCCAATATTGAAGTAACTCAACTAATAAAAAAAATTAACAACTTTTAATCTATGGATTTCCCGACTCAACTTCAAATTCTAGGATAATTCCCGATTTTTCCGACTGCTAGACACCCTGGTTATGCTCTGATGTATCAGTAGGGTATTCTATGAGTTTTTATGTATAATGTTGTAGGCATACTATTATTATGAAATTATGCTGTAAGCTGATTAGTGTCTGCTCATCAAGTCCATCACTCGAAAATTAGTCACTTCCAAAGCCTGCAGGTTTCTGTATCCATTCACAGTTTTTGACTACCACAGTCCAAACCGATAGTGGATGTGTACCGTTAGGCTTTCCGCTTTATTCACAGTAGTTTCAAAAATTTCATGGTAGTCTCAAAAATTCATATTATGGTAGTTGCAAAAATTCCTCCAAGACATAAAAATTTACTCTTTCTAGGTTTTCCCATAGGCCAAGAATAGGCTTTTTATTTAATTATTATTATCTGTATTTAATTATTATACTTCTCATTAAATTATTAACTAGCTAAAGATACATTGATGTATGATGTTGAGTATTCTACAGTATCAGAATCAATAATAATATTTTGTGTTTCATGCAAATCAAAGTATAATCGGTACCTTATTTTAATAATAATATTATTATAAGAAAATTAAGATGTTGTAAAAATTTAACAAAAACTAATTTATAATAGTTTTTGTGAAATTTTGTGACATCTTAATTTTCTTATTATGGAGAGATTTCACAACATCATCATCAGTTCTTCCAATTTTAATAATATTATTGTCATCAAAAATAAATCCGGCTATGCAGTGAAGGTTTTACATTTTGCTGATGAGTTGATTTGGGGTTTCACGTGTTTCTGTACACCAGGATATTTTCTCTATCCATCTATTTCTGTTTTTGGGAGTATGTATGTGAGTTTGTCATGATTGTAACTTGATTACCATTGTAAGATATTACTATTTGAAGTTTATAAAAATTCCAATTCAACAATGTTGTAAATGTATATAATATTTATATACATATTTGTATTGTACCTGTTTTTCTATAAAAGCTATTACATAGCGTTGTAAACAATACAAAAAAACTTGAATCTTAAACTTCTGATATAGAAGAAAGTAATCATTGAGAAAATGAAAATAAAATCTTCATACTCAAAATTTTTCCTAATTCATTGCTATTATCCTGTTTTTTCAAGAAACTGTATTTTATTGTTTGAGAAATTCCATTGTAAGTGCCAAGTGGTAGGTTTATTGATGATCATTCAATCTTCAATGTCACTAGTGATATCACAGGTACTTCCAAGTCGTTGGAGGTATGGAAGACGCCAAAGAAAGTGGTGGTTGGCGAATATCTGTTACCAATGCTCAGCTCTGTCAGGACAGTCTGAATGTGGTTGAGGTCATCTCCTAATAATGGTCTCGCAGACTATCCTGGAAGCATTAATACAAGGCGGAAAGCCTAACTGAGGCATTCGTCAACAACCAGAATCATTGGCGTATGCAATACAGACAGACGACTCAGTGTTGCACCGCTAGAAGATCTTTGTCGTGTCTACAAAAATATAAACTGGTCGAGCAAAGAAGACATTTTGGTACGATGGGAAAATGACTCTAGCTCGGTCAATATTGGTTCAAAAATTATAAATTTGGTCTCAAATTGTAGAAAAACATTCTGCTTTACGAGACCAAATTTATTATTTTTGAACCAATATTGACCAAGCTGGATACATTTTTCCATCTTGCCTGAATTTATTCTTTGCTCGACCAGACTACAACAAATCTTGAACTTCCTTTTGAGCAGTTTTTCAACTCAAATCCTCCAATGAAAAATGCTCCAAAATATTTCACAGAACATTTATAAATTATAACAGGATAACTTATCTTGATAATGAAAATTTATGAAAAAAGAATACCATGAAAAAGAGGAGTCTTGATTCAGGAAAAATTCAGACGAAATATACAAATTGACTACTTCGATACTTTAGAACCTGTGCTACAACTCAGAGGGAGCAGTTTTTCAGTAGAGAGAAAACAATAACAATGTTTTTTCTGAAGTCTTCTCACTTCCATTTCTGATGAATAGACTTGTAACATTCACATCATTACCTACTTTCATAGTTCTCATTTCTAATTATATTCAAAGTTTTCTAATGTTATTTTCTTATTTTTAGAGAATTTTGAGATGTCAATATGGTACCATCATTTTGTCAATATTTACAGTTGTTGCTGTAAATCTCAGTGAATTTTGAGTTGTGTCATGGCAATGACATTTTTCAATGCTTTCAGAGTAGTTGCAGTACCTGCATCTGAAAGTGGTGCAACCAAGGAGGTTTACCTTGTAACCTCTTCGGCTGCAATTTAAAATATCACACTATGGTCTTGTCTGAAATACTAAGCATTTGTTTTAATCAAGACTGGAGAAATATTAGTCTTAATAACCACTCAACCTATAAACATTTTTGCTCCATAAAGAATTCAATATTCTGCATCTAGCCATGTAAATATTCAAGTTATAATACTCTGAATACACCTTATTCCATTAATTCAGTATCTTCAATTCTTCATGAGATAGGCCCAAAATCATATTATCAATACATGGTATATCTTTGGAATACATGCTGAAAACTTGTAATAATGCAAAATTCTCAAGATCATTTAAAAAATCATTATTTGAAGTTGAAAGAATGAATAAGAACATCTTGTTTAAAAAATGTTGCATTAATTGTGTAGTACGTAATCCAATAGTTTGATAATAATTAGCATAGGCTATAAATAAAGTCTGAATTTGCTATTCTAGGAGACACAAGTATCTAAAAATGTTATTAGTGTATTGTAGGGTCGGTCACAGTACTTCAAATACACAAGGTTTATAAATAATTGATAATTTATTAATATTAATATGATAAATTACATCTTTCTTATCAGTTTATCTAATTAAAAAAAATTATGTTAGTTGGAAAAATAATTGTCATCTCTTTGCTTTCAAAAGCTGCTGATCATGTTTCAAGGCAGTATTAATATGTACAATACATGATACCAAACACACCACATACTACATTCATTCAATTAGCAATAAATATTCACAAATTTCACAAGGCATTTCACGTAAAAAATATAAATATTAATATCATCCTTAAAATTAAAATATTTACAATCTAGAAATATTACATAAAATCTTTCCATACCAGGCTGGATTGTATAAAAAATATTTTGGAAGCCTAATGCTTAAGGGTAACTATTGGAATGAATAATAATCGGAACTTAGTGTGAAGTCGTGTATCTCTTTAGCATGAGATTAAAGACTGATTATCAACAGTTAGTACAGAAATCAAATTTCTGAATTGTCATTTTTGTCTGCAGACAACATCTACTTTACCATATCGACAAAAAACAAACAAATCTGATTTGTTATTTGATTCTTCATCAGAAGGTAATTGGAAGGTGAAATTTTTGAATGAATATAATTAGTAGCCTGAGTAGAGGCCATCATCTAACGTCTTATAACGTTTGGAATGAAATAAAAATAATATGCCAGATAACGACCTTCAAATACAGTAAATATATATTTTTGTTGCAATTGATAACTAGGAATACTGATCATGATAATTTTGTATAATTTAAAATATTGGGAATATTTTTTTAAAAAGTGAACACATTAAAATAATTATTTTCTTCTGCTAATAATTCACAATAATGTCTCTGACTTCCAACAAATAATTGCACTTGAATCTTATTGATAAGAAACATTTTTGAATGTTATTTTCACCTCATATTCCCAAGTATACACATTTAATTATGAATTTCTTCATACATTTCTTCACACTTTTCTAATAACCTCAGAACGGGATTGATATTGTAAGGGAACAGAGCTTTCGAGACGAGCTTGTGTATTGAAAGCCTTAACCTGATGAGTACACTCATGGTGGTGTCAAGTTCTCGAGCACACACAGATACGAATTCGGCCCAATTCCTTCGAATGTATTTTAGTAACCTTAATAGATAGAGTAAAAAGCAGGTTTCATTCGACACAAGTAGGTCAAGCAATACTTGCGGGTCATGCGAAACAGCTCTTAGAAATTGTACAAATGTTACAGCAGGGCTCAGAGCCATTCTCAAATCAGGAAGAGCAGACTCTCGGTAAAACAAGCCGACGGTTACATCCAAACAGCAGACCATGCCCTCAACTAGAGCGTCATCCTGATCAGCGAATAGCTGGACCACCCACTGGGCTAGGGGAGTTTCGGGATGAAACGGTAGCAGCGCCTTGACACAAACGTCGAGTTGCCTGAGAACTTGGCGAATGCTGCGCTCAATGACAGCCATGTCGGCATCGGCGTCGTCAGCCTCAGAGCCGAGCGAGCTGTCGCTAGACGAGTCGCAGCGTGTCTCCTTCACGGTGACGGCGACCGCCTTCAACACGAGCAGCACGGCCTTCTGCAGCAGCGGCCGATCGCCATCGCCCGAGCCGCCCCCAAACCTCCCACTTCCACCCCTGTACGGCAGCGAGTCCAGCAGCCGCCAGTCCTTAATGCCCCTTACTATGAGATGCGCCAGCGAGCATGGCTCTTCCGCCAGCACATCCTGCAATGCCAGGGTCGACCCGTAACACAAAACTTCATTGAACAAATTCAGAAGGTGCTTCCAAACCACAGGCGGAACTCCCGAGTTTAGAAGTGTTACAAACCCATCCAGATGAGAATAGAATGGCTTTGTGTCGACCACTGATAAATTGGCCTTCACGGAAATGATTGCCTCCCAGAGAGCTAGGAATGTAATAACAGTAGATTCGTAACCGGGCGAAAACGATGTGATCAATGCATCAAATCTATTTACAACAGCAGGCCATTTTGCTTCTAGAGCTTTTATACATAGACACTTTATTTGGCTGCTATCTAAACTCTCGGGGTCATTGACAGTGACAATATGACATGAAGAGGGCGGGCGGTCTTCATTTGATGATTCTTCAAGGGGATGTTCTTCACAGTCTTTATATTCTATAACATGTTTGATTACTTCTAAAGAAAACGACATTTTGTGAGGATGCGTTGAATTGACCGCATTCTCGGTGAGCCTGTCCAGCCAGCGTGGATCGACATGCGCCCTAGATACGAGGAAGAACGCAGACAGGGCGCGGCTGGCCGAAAAGCACACGAAGCGGTCGGGATGCGAGGCGAGCTCGATGAGGTTGTCGACGAGGTGGTGCTCGTTTCTGATGAGGGCGTCGATGACATCGCCGATGCGCGAGCACATCATGCCCTTTGAGTTCTGTTTGATGGCCACTTCACACAACAATTGCACTGAGCTCACAAACTGTAGAGTCCTGTCGCGGTTCCACTCGGCGATGACGGCAGTGCGGCAGCCCTGCATATCGTCCTCGGTGATGAGCTTCATGCCTTGGAACGGCTTGCGCAGACAGCTCTCCGACATGGAGCAGAGACACTGGCCGAGCAGGTTGCGCTGCAGCAGCTCGAGGTCCTCGTTGACGCTGTCGTCGGCGGTCAGCCGAACTCTCTTCTTGGCCGGCTCCTCCATCGTTGTCGGTGGCACTGGCGGCGGCTTACTCGACTTATCAAGTAGCATTCTTCACACACGTACACAGCAGCAGCAGCTTAACAAAATACACTTCTCCATTCTTGGACACTGTCATGGTTGATGCACGCTCTCAGTCGAAGATAATAGCAGATTCATTCAACAAATCAGCTCATTACCTGCAACAAAAATAGAAGAACAATCCTATTAAAACATGACCAGAAATATTAAAATCAATAATCATCAACGTATTATAGACAGAATCTAACTTGTCTGAAATTGTCTCGGGACGCATGAAAGTCCCGGTAATAAGTTTTACAAAATTTCTAAAATATTAAAAAAATATTTCGCTATGAAATCATGATTTGAGCAAGTGAAGCAAGTCATTTTCAGCATTGTCAGTGTTTGATTGGATGATACTGAAAAGAGCGCCAAGCCATGGAAAAAATATTGAAAATACAGTTGTTTATTTAAACGAGAAGCATATTGAAGATTTCACTGAAGAAATCCTTGAAAATAAAATGGCAGCACCATTGAAATTTCATAAAAAATGTGAGTTTCATAAAAGATGGTGACAGTCCTCGCCAGCACTCCGAGATAGTAGGTGTCCCGGTTTTTTCGGGGAATGATTTGGTACCCTATACTATGAGGACATGTCTATACTATGAGTAACAATAACAAAGAATGATACTCAAGTTCAAGACAACTTTTAGCACTATAAGATAATTCGATGTAAGATACAGTGAATTTATGTAAGAGTATAGGCCTAATCTATATTTTGGTAAATCCTAGAGTTACGAAACTAGCTAAGTTATGTTAAAGTTGAAAAAGTTAGTAACTTCAAATAAATTTTTATTCCATCAAGTTTTAACAATCATTGAACAAGAAATTAACTAAAAAATACGTTAAAAAAATTCCTCCACAAAGACTAATTGTTTGCGTGTGGAGCAGAGTTCCTTAGACAAATCAAAATTTTAATTACCAAATTAGTTAATTGTTACCATATTGCTTGGGTCAAAAAACCAGACACCTTGTGGCTATGGAGGGGGGGGGGGTTAGTTTACTGTTTATCTATTTTTAAAAGATAATTTTGGTGATATTTGAAAAATAATGAAAAAATTGGGCTCATAATTATGAATATAATTATCCTAGCTAAGTTGAGAACTATTCAACCAGATAAAAGTACAAGTTATTTTATAGGTAATAATTTTAAAAAAGAGGTTGAATATTGAATCTTACACTTCATCTTATGAGAAGGTTCTAGTTAAATATGATGATATTAATTTAGAATAATAAACGGATTTATTACAAATAATAATTATAACATTCTGTCTGTCTCAATGGCTCAACAGCCCATGAAGGGCCTAGCCCACCACATGAAGGAAAGCCCATCCAAGCATGGAAGACACCCCGGTAAACGGCTCCAGCCCGGCAAATGCCGGCCCAAAAGCCATAAATTCTCAATCAGAACTCACAGTCCCCGAACCAACACTGACTGAGCCAAAGCCGCCGCCCCCACCCCGCCAGAATTTCCTCCTGGCCGGACAGACCATACAGCAAGCAAATAATCATTAACCAGGACAGAGGTAACTTGTGGTTAGCACGTTGATCCTCTCAACCATAAGCCAGTCTCAGCAACCAATTGGTGGCGCAGGACACCTCTGAATAACATGCAGTTTATCAGTTAGGTTAGAGCGTAATGCAACAATTACTATTCCTCCAGAGACGGGAAACGACTGACTTTACTAACGAGAGACAATCTCCCAAAGGAGGGGAGTAAAAGGGCCTCCTCAACATAGAAGCCATGATCATATTTTGTTTTCAGGTAATATATAGGTGACACAATAGTGACTTTTCTAATTTATAAAAATTATTACATTACCCAGGCTTTATTTTTACATTGGAACTTGTGATCTACTAAATTCATGTAGCCTAATTATTTCTCATATTTTCAAGTTTTTTTTCTGAACATATCCAGGCATGTTTGTTGTATGATAGTTCATTAAATAAATGAAAGGATAAAAGTTACATATTTTGAAAATCTTCATTATTTATAAGTTTAGGCAATTGACAATCGATACAAAAATATAATGCAAAAATACTGAGAACCCACTATCATCTGAAACCACACTATAGATAGAACATAGAAGTGCTTTATTAAAAAAAAAACAATTTCCCGGAGAAAGACCAACGACTTGAATCTAAATTTTAAGTAAAAATTATGATTTACTGTTTGTTTGCTGCCCATTTCCGTGAAAACACGGACATGTCCGGGGAAAAAAGGACGGATGGTAACCTTATTCAAGTAGCCTAACTCAATTAAATATTTGATCTGTCACCAGCTCATACATAAAAAGCTGAATTTTTCATTAGCGTAAACTATTTCGGCTAAGGTATTAGTAAATTAGATCAATCACGTTACTAAACTTTAAGGTAAGTTAGGTAGGTCTAATGATAACCCAAGAAACAAAAAACATTTAGTCAATAGAATCGAAAAAGCCTATCAAGTTGATTTACATCAAATTGAACATATCTATAATGTTTGACAATGAAAATGAATCATACTTGATTAATAAATGTAATAGAAGAATTGGATTAGCTTCTGAAGACATGGCTAGGAATAGCGTACATCTTGAGAGTGCTACTGTTTAGGCTCAGAAGAAATAAAATATCAGACAACCGCCCAGAATTTAATATTATTGACAATTAAGTGATCTGAATATTGAAACACTTACCTTTTTCAAAGCTTTGATGTGGTCTGTATCCAAATGTAACATACAACTCATTCATATACTAAAAGTAATGAATGAATTGAAAACAAACAACTACAGTAGGTAGTACACACAGCGTATGGAATTCATTGAAAATATAACAGATTTAATAACTCCAGAGAGACACTTTCACTATCACTGTTGAATGAATATACCACAGTTTATTTCGTGATTCAAAACTATTGAATTATTTAGCAACAAACTAATTGGGGATCACAATATAAAAGATTACTACTGTTATTACTTCCTAAATCAACGCCATTTTGAACTATATGACGCTGTGTCAAGTAAAGTACGAATGAGTGGTCAAGCTGAGTACTTTTCATACGTATTTTACAAAGAGAAACTATTATTTTATGAAAAATAAATCGTCAAATCAATTAAAGATTTTAATTGAATATTGAAAACCCATATTGATAGCTCAGAAATAATACTCAAACAGTAATTTGACTATTGGAGAAAGCTCCCGAATTACTCAACGACGATGCCAGATTTTCTCCAATGTCCAATCCAAACTCAAACGAAAGTAAGATCAATTCAAAACTCAAATTATGATGGCTCAAACCTCAGCCAGAGTGCCCGAGCTCTTCTTTTCAAATTTCTGCAATAAACTTCATAATATGAATTCATTACATCCTATCCTGTTCATCCCAGGATACTCAAGAAGGGGATAATATTTTCCAATTTCCATTATTTCAATTGGAAATAATGAGATGATGAACATTTGTTATTGAATATAGCAAAAAATAATATTTCAACAAAAGATTCCATCCTCAAGATAAATGAATAATAAATTTTTAATCATTATTTGAAAATGAGAGTATTTATTGATATTGAAAACAAAAAAACTTGGCATCACTGTCCATATTTCACACTCCCAGAATTCCTCTGTCGACCGAAGGTGTGGCAGCCATATTTTATTGGGAGGCCAGTGGGGGTCAAGGGGTTGACCAATTTTAGTGAGAGATGTGTCATGTTATGTTGTGCGTATAATGATTGGAATAAAATTGGTGTTGAAGGTAAGTTTTATTGGTTAATATACTTTGACAGATCCTTTTATCGTAGAAGAGTTTGAAATCTGTGTCGGTTTCATGATGTTATTGTTTTTTTATGAATCTTACGGCCTCTGGATCTATTCATTCAGTTACGTTTGTTTTCTCATATCTCAGTAATCGGAAGTTATTATTGCTTCTGAAATTATTTATTTTAGACCAATTTAACAATGCGAAACTAGCCTTTCCTCTTGAATACAAATACAGTAGAGTAATAAGCCCCTTATAGCCTAATTCAAAGAGATAGAAGTTTGACACTTGTTTGACAGATCAATGCTATTGTTTATTTTGTCACTGAATGATTGCTTAGTCTTGAAGAAATTCTCGTATTATTCTCTCTATTTTTTCATTATCAGATTTATTGCATATATTGATTTCTTTGTCTTTTATTTGATAAGAATTTTCTCACCTTATTTTCCATTTTTGGAATCCACATCAAAGCTATTGACAATCAAGAATATAGGCAAGATTGCAAGAGTAAAATTCAATAATATCTCATTTGACTTAAATTCTATTTGCTTTCATTGTTCATGGTCAAGTTTATTGAATTGATGTGTATTAATTGATTTTGAAGAATGGTGTTTCAATTCTTATATTGCATATTGAAATGAATCTATTGTAGGTTAGATCCAAGTAGTTTGATCTGATCCTCAGCATAAAAACTAGTGATTCGGTCAACACTAATATATACTGATAATTTGATCAGATCCTTCTCATAAACCCTTCCTTTACTCATTTTCCCAGTTGAACATTCTGCTGCGCTATAACTTAGCTACTTAGTTGCTCCCTTTTATGAAATGATGGTTTTGAAATTTGAATAGAGTACTTCTATGAATGGAAAGTAACGTTTGTTTAAAATTTAACCCAAGATTTTTTTTGTATGGCTGCGGTCATATCCGGCCCAATAAACTAAATTGTTGGTTCTAAACGAGTGGAAATGCTTGAGCATTATGCACTGGAGGCGAGACCAACACCAACCTACAATCAATAGAATTCCAATGGAATATGGGATGACTGGGATGGATAAGGCTTAGTATGGATAAGATTATAGTATGGCCTCTGTTGAAGGTGTTTCTTTAGGTGGTCCTTGAAGGCAGCTATGCTTTCAACATTCTTGATTTCCTCTGGCAGATGATTGTAAATCCTGTTACATAAGTATCTTGGTCCCTTTTGCGCCAGTCCAGATCTCACTGTCATTATATGGGTATCATTATGTTGTCTTGTGTTATATCTATGTATATGTTGGTTCCTCAAGAAATAGCCCGGTTTTCTCTTGACCATCAGAGCCGATTCAAAAACAAGGAGGGCTGGGAGCGTCAGTATTCCAGTCTTAACAAACAAAGGCTTGCAATGTGCCAAGTAGTTTTCACCGCAGACAGATCTTACAATCCTTTTCTGAAGGAGAAGTACACGATTTGCGCTAGGACTGCTCCCCCAGAATATTATGCCATAATTCATTATGCTTTGGAAGCAGCCATATGCTTTTGAAGCAACCTTCATTAGTACGTCAGCGTCAAGTAAAGTTCGCAATCGGCTCATCATATAGCACACCGCACTGAGTCTCTTTGAGATAAGGTCAATGTAAGTCTGCCATTTCAAGTTGTTGCTGATAGTAACTCCGAGGTATTTTATACCTCGACCCTGACACTAGATCCCTCAAGTCTGAGTAAGGGTGTTCAATCATGTTTATTATAAAACTGCAGGGCTCTAGTTTTCACCTTGTTTAGTATTAGACTGTTTGTCTGGCACCAATCACTCACGTTATTCAGTCTTTCTTGTGCTCTGATATAGAGGCTTTTTGTGTTTTTTTGCTTACAGTCTGGGTTCTGTTCTTCAGATAGGTGGCAATCCATCTCCATGGCTTATTCTTTATTCCTAGTGTTGACAATTTATGTAAAAGTATGTTGTGAGAGATGAGGTCTAATACTTTTGTCATATCGTAAAATATGCAAATTTGTTCACCGATTTCATCTATATTCTCATACAATCTGATTATCAAATCAAAGATAGCGTCAGTTATGCTCCTGTTTTTTCTAAATCCGTATTGATATTCTTGAGTAATTTTTTCCTTTCTAAGTAAGGTAATAAGACTCCTAAGCTATTTCATATATTTTTGAGAAAACCCTTTGGACTGCAATGGGTCGATAATTGCCTACTTGGTCTTTATCATTTTTCTGATGGATAGGTATTACTTTAGATATTTTTTATAGAATCAGGAAACTGGCCTTGGTCAAAAGATTTGTTGATCAGGTTTGATAGGAGTCCGGCAATTGAGTCTTCACATACATTCATTAAACTACAAGGGACATCGTCAACACCAGAGCTAGACTTGGAACATATTTGTTTGATAATATCTTTGACTTCCTTCCTAGAAGTTGGCCATAGCTGGAAATCACTATCTTATATTTCATGGACTGCATCAATTTTGGGCTCAATTGTAGTGCCAGTTACCTTCTGAATTTCAGATATGAAGTAGTCATTGGATATATTTGCCACCAAACCAGGATCGGTTATAACACTATCATTTTGTCTCAAGCATATATTGCAGTGGTTTGTTATATCATCATTTGTTGAACTCTTTACAACATTCCACGAAGCCTTGCTCACGTTTATTGATTTCTCTATTTTGTTTTTGTAGAATAAAAAGTGCTCTCATCAACATCCCTCTCATTACCGTACCTCTCATTGTGGGTTAAGTGGCATGCCTCAACTTCGCCCACAAAACTTTTGTAAAGTATTTACAGAATGTTAATAATTATCTATCTATCTACCCACGCACAGTCGCACAAGCCTCATAACCCATGTGGGCACCAACCTCATAAAAAGTAAGAGTGTCCTCGGAATGCTTCAAAATTGTTGATGACTCCAACAACTCACGGAAATCACTCGTCTGAAGTATAAAACAATTATTAAAATAGAACTTCAAGCCTACATTCATATGAAAAGTAAAATAGGTAATGATTGAGTCAAAGGTTGAAATTTCCCTTGTAGCCAGGAATCAATGGAGAAAAGTAAATTATGCAGCAAGTGAAACTTAACCTATATAAACATGCAGTGATATTTTCTCCAAATTAGACAAGTAGGCTAACGTGTTTCTGATCGAGTATAATTTTGTATAAGAAAATTGGGATTTCTCCACCTGAATCAGCTTTGAATCACATGCTAACTCACAAGGGATGTTTGCCTTTGAGTTCTAACGTGTCATCGATATGGTATTTCATTCTGGTATATAGTATTGACATTCTGGTATTTAAATGTGGTAGCGCAGCCATCGCGCTGGTGAGAGAAAACACACTTCAAGAACCATATTTCAAGGACCGTTGTGCTAGACGTGTCAATAGTTCTTTATTAATCAGTTTAGCTGATGTTGCTCTCGACGTGATATGCTTTCACAGACCACTCGCCACGCCAACTGTCCTGACAGAGCTGAGCAATGATAACCGTCAGTTTCATCGGCATCTGCTATAATAGTCACTGATTTAAATGGGCGCGTGTCAGACGCGTCTTGAACAAATATGCGTGCCCAACATTCACTGCAAAAATGTTGTGTTGTATTGTGTCTGTTGTAAATTAGTCTATCAAATCCAATAATAAGCCGTTCGATACTCGTTTGGAGCGAACATTTTGTTGTGTTGAGATGTGCTGCGTTGGGCTGAGTGTTAACGCACCTTTATGGTGATGTTACGTCGTGGTTCTGCATCTGATGGGAAACCGGCCTCAGTCAACATTCAAAAACTATTATTCATAAAAAAATGCAAATAACCTAAAGATCAAAACATAGAAATACACAAATGCCATAATTAATTGATGAGCTCAATATGTTTTTCTACAATATTAAAAGTATAAAATTCAAATTCTTATCACTAATTCAACACCAATTCAGATAAGTCTGTTATGAACCTTTCATTTGAATTAAATCTCTTTTTTAATATCGTACTGCACTAAATAATGGGAGATAATAGATAAGCCTGATTCAACTTCTTGAACCGTCTGGTACTCTATTACCATACAGAGTTTGGTGAACTCTTAACGTATTGTAAAAGTAGAGGTCTATTTGCATTTTCACTTTGAAGCAATGCCAATTAATCAAATTCTCAAGTGAATGTTACGGGTATTTTCAGAATGTCAAGTTGAAAGACCTCGTATCAATGCATGCAAATGACAAGATCAATTCAAATTAGCAAGTGCAAGCGTGACATCTTAACTGAGACCAAATTTCAAACCTCAAAAGTTCAAGAGAAATAGATGGCAGTTTATACTTCTTTGAATTTGAGTTATGCGAACTCTAAAAATCATTATCTTTATATTGCCACAGTTGTAACTGATTTGCCGAAATTCTAATTCTCCAGCAATTTCGTAGTATCGGTTTCTCATAATATGAATAAAAATGTTATTTTTTGTTATCAAAAAGTACTAACTTCATATGACTGTGTCTAATCCAAATTGTGCTGTTTTAATAGATAAATGTTGAGTTCATATTATCAATTTTTTAAATCTACGAAAGAACTGAATTTGACAATCAATTATTTTAATGTGCATTCGGTATGATTGTAATAATAATTATTGATCTTCTGTTCAAGTTAGATCTGGATTTTGTAAAACTCCTGTGAGATTCCTATAAGCAAATGTTTTTATTGAGAATTTTCATAATCACACAGAGAACTGAAATAAGGTATCTCAAGATTCGCTTTTCTCTTTTACATGTACATTTGGAAAGTTCATGAATACATATATGCTTTCAAGCTGATTACCTATTCAAGGCTTTTAGAAAGACGTTCTCTACTTCATATACATATTCCTATTGATCTTGATTTTGTTCCAATTTCAATAGACTATTGACAACTACGTTTCTTGAAGAATCTATTTTTGTTTTCTGATAGTGTTCCAATATTTGTTAATGGTAAATCAAGTACCGTACTCATATAATATAAACTTTTCACCTGTATTTATTAAGTAATAGTAAGTTATTCTGTGACTTCATAGCTGATGAAACTAATGGAAAAGAACTGTGATCTTGCGAATGATAATGACTTATCCTTCCTATTTGGTGGAACGTGTCACATCCTGGTGACAGGTTTTGAATATTTAGGAGTCATCAAATTCACTTCAACTTCCTAATCCCGAAGTTTGCAATTTCCTTTGTCCACATTACAATCTGACAGGAATGAGTCTCCAGCATAGAAGAGCAGAATTCATTCTTCGAATACACTCTTGAATCCTTTATCAGTGTTCAGATCTGTTTGAGTGGTATACACAATTTCATTCACAGTAGTTTGCAAATTTACGTTGAATATAAAAAGCATCCCTCATGATTTACTTTGTTCTCTTGAAACCATCCTTGATTTCCTACATATTGTATGTATCAATGTTAAGCTTGAGTCTTCAATAATTTTCTAATTCTTTCATATCACGGGTTGAGGTCATGGTCATCATTGGTTCACAAAAACTTATATGATGAAAATAGTATTCAGAGTCTATATTATTCATTTATACATTTACACAAAATATTTAAGAATCCTTCATAAAATTTTGAGGAGTAGCCTACACTCAAGATCTGGAATTGAGCCTTATACGATTGTTGATGAAAACCATTTTCTAAAATAATAATTTGATTAATAAATTATTATGGGCCATCATTAATGTTTACTTTATCTTAGGGCTACTTTCTTACTGTTTTTTATTTTGAATGTTAATCACAGTACCCTTTTCAATTATTTTTATTCATGCATAACATGTTTCAACTATTAATAGTCATTTTCAAATGCAAAATCAAAATTTGAAAATGACTATTAATAGTCGAAACATGTTATGAATGAATAAAAATAATTGAAAAGGGTACTGTGATTAACATTCAAAATAAGATACATTATTATGGGCCTATGATCTTCCTCAAGCTTCATTCCTTCACATTTCGATCTCTTTATTGAAATTTATTGCAGCAAGGACAAAGATGGTAAACCAATTTAAATTGATTCAAACTGAATTGAAAGTTTGAATCTGAAACTTTGAAAGTCCAAAGCTAAAACTCATACTGAATTGAAAATGCAGTATAGGCTATACAATAGTGCAATACGAATTTTTACTCCTTTCATTAAGTTTCCATTGAATCGTACTAGACTTCTTAGAAAAAAATCAATACTATATTGTATGAACTCTTTCAATTTATTCGCTTTATGCCAAATAAGAATATTGACTATACTTCAAAGTATTTCGGTCAAATATTAGCGAAGGATTTCTGTACAATTGAGTTATTTTTCTGCTCCAGAATTAAAAGCTGCAGGCTTTTAATTACCTTAGAGTGCCTTAGAGTATTGAAGTAGGAAAAGTTTTACAAACTTTGTTCACATACAACGGGCTTTGGTCGAGGAAATGTGAATTTCACGTTAGGTGTTGGATATCACATTACTTATTAGTTTTCCGTCATGAGTTGGAGTGACGGCTCTAATTTTGAATATTTTTACTGGCAATGACCTTAGCGTTGGGCTTGGGAGGCTGCATTATTAGTGTGTTGGGATGTGATCGGTTCGTCACCAACGTATGGACAAAATGTGGATGGGCGTAGGGATGCTGCCAGCAGATATAAATAGTCATCTCTTGTCCTAGAGGCCTTTTAATAGAAGGATTAGCCTGTTTTAACATTTTCGCCGCCCCTCTTTTTCGTTTACGGTTGGCGTTCTTTGTCAGTTCTCTGCCGGTTGCAATCGATTTCTGTTCACCTGCTCTGCTTTCTCTCCTCAGTCATACAATTTTCTATCAATTTATTGTGGCTTATTCTCACCATATTTTTGGAACTCCAAGTAGATTACCTCATCTGTGACGTGTGAACGATAGAAATGCTGCGTATTTGCCAGAATCTATTAATATGTGTGCACATTTTTGTTGTCGGTGTGACTCGCTCTGAAGATGCACGTTTCTAGTCCTCGATTATTGTAGATTTTCTTTGATTGAAAACATTTTTTTTGTAAGTTGAAAGTTATACAATTCATACTAATACTTAATGGAAGTGAAATTATTATTAGTGCAGCTTTATTAGGATGTGTGTCCACGATTCGATTTCCTTTCAAGAAGATACACAACTCATTGTGTATTGAATACACAATACACTCTAAATATTGATACGATGATACCAAACATCGCTTCTAATATGATTCAAGACCTATCAATTTGATTATTTCATTTGAATTATGTATTATCATGTTTGTGTACCTTCTTAAAATGAAATTGAAATTTATATACACAAATTTAGTGTTTGACTAAAGGTTTTATGAATAAATTGTGTGATGAATCAAGTTCCTGAAACTTTTCTTCATTTGTAAACTACTGTTGGCTACTTACGTCACTTGTAATTCTCGGTACTTTTAGAATAATATTTTATTTCAAATAATATGTTCAACTAAACTTGATAGTTGATTATTTTCGTAAGTAGACTCTACCGACTCACAAATCTTGAAAGCATGGACTCTGCCAATGGGTTGTTAATTAGGAGGCGATCGTGTTGAAAATTGATTTTGCCAAGCAGATGTCTCGGTCTGTTCCAAACCTTTCCAATTCTCTCTTGAGCTTAGCTCTGTTTCGTCACCCATCTTAATAACTCCAAACACGCAATTCGTTGCCTGCACCGTCGTAAACAGTTTTCTCTGATCAAATTCAAACCTTTTCAAATTCTAAATCACTACGCATCTTGAAATACGGTATTGTGTTATGGTTATTTCATTGGATATACTGGTTTTTCATCTCTTGAAAAATGACTTAATAGTCGCATAGTTCTCCATATTTGATACTGAAAAATGCAATGCCCTATTTGCTCTGAATTGAAGAACTCAATATCTATTTAATTCAAATCTATATAATATAGGGCAATAATTATATGATGGGGCAATATAATGGGATGTATGGGGCATTTTATTCATTATATTTGTGATTTGAAGAAGACAAAATGACGTTTGTTTTGTGATTTCAGAGACTGGATAATGGTGGAGAACTGTGAGAGCAGTGTGAGTGAGTGCGATTTGTAATGCGCACCAATGTCTGATCCTCCAAGCAGACCTGCGGCAGGTAAACAATGTTATCTTATCATTTTTTTACAACAATGTACTTATCATTTTTTAATTAAAACTTGAGTTAATTTATTACATTCTTCTTGTTTTGTGTAGTAGGGTTATTGTGGTAATTTACCTTTATAGAACAATAGGATTAGAAATTGCCACGGGCACTTATTTATTTACTAACATAATCGAGAAAACTGTTAGTTTTGTTTCACCATTATCAATCTCTGCTAAAAATGTTTTGATTCTGATAAGTTTTCGTAACTATCAGTAAGTATGAATATTAAGTTTGGTAAGGGTACTTAGGGTAAAGTTAAGGTAACGAAAAGTTTGTAAAATTATACATACTCTATATGTATATATCTATAGTATATTCATACTCTATTTTTGTCATTAGATTTCTTGAACTACAGCCTACCTTTTAATACCGTATTGTTGTTACTTCTATTAAGTTATATGTTATTTAATTGAGATCTGATATCTTTTCTGAGACATTTCTTTGCAAGAAGTAGGCTATTACAAAAGATGAGACTTAAGAGATGCTGTTGTGAGTAATATTATTAGCCTGTACTCGCGTTTGTCTAATCGATTGTTTTAACTTACGGTTCAATTGAAATAAAGGTGAAAGTATAGCTTGAGCTTTGGCACATCTTTCTACTATCAGTGGCTAAACAAAATCGTTTGGACCCAATTCAAATGAGATATTTACTGATTTGTAAGAAATTATGACAATCTATATTCTTATGTGTTGAATCGGGCTGCTCTGTAATAATTCTAGTCTAGATGCTTTTGATTTTGGATTCTTCTAATTTAAAAGTCCGTGCTTTAATATGCCTGAAACTTGTTGAAATGATGGATGATTTTCGTAGACCTACTCCGCAGTTTGAAACTGAGGCAAATAATGCATTAGAAAATTATTCTATTTTCAAAAATATTAGGCTACATTTCTTTCTTGCCAGCGATATTAAATTAACTTCAAGAGAGTTTTATTCAAAGGAAATTCGATTTCTTGGATTGTAACTCAGTCGATCAATGTTTCACATTGAGCATCACAATAGGAGTTTCAAAGGCAAAATCATATTGATATTTCATTTATCTGTGTGCTATTCCACATTGATTGTTGCTTGACATTACATTTTTCTATCTTATTTTATCTGTGTCAATCGATGTAGTGTCTGCATTAATCATCTTGAATTCAAACTTTTTATTAATATTCTCCTCAATGATAAATATTACTAAGATCTATCAGATCACTCAAATGACAATAACTATTTCAATTGCTAAATTTCAACTAAAAATCTTGATTTATTATTTTCATCAATATTTGTATATGCCTATTTATTTTAAAGTGTTTGATTTGTGTGTGTTGAAGGTGAACACCGGCTACGCCAATTGGAAGCACTGTTCTTGGGCGGCCCTATCCAGGGCAAGGGCCAATGTTTCAGCATCGAAACCCTGTTGGACATTCTGCTAGTGCTCTACGACGAGTGCTGCAACTCTTCCCTAAGGCGAGAAAAGACTGTTTCCGACTTTATACAGTTTGGTAAGCTGACGAAAAACCAATAATCAACTTTCAAAATATGGGAATAGACTATTCTATAACGTACTGTATGCATGTGAACTCTTTTATTATTAATTTATTCAAAGGTACATTCACCTAATCATATTAAAATAATTTGGGAATTAGACAACAGGCTTTGTCCCTATTATTTATCTCCTAAATGTTTATAAAAGTTAATGTAGTACGAAAGAGGTCAAGATATCACATAACTTTTCAAACAAGTAATATTCGGTCCAGGAATCATATTTAAAAATTCCAAATCCAGGCAGTTGATGATCTAATTACAATGAATTGATAAACCACAGAGAACAAATAAAAAAATTGGAAAATATGATAACTTATATTTTTATGATCATATGCAGTGGATTTCACAGTGGAATGTAAGATTATCACAAAGTATGAATGAATTATTCACTCATCCATTGGTGAAGATTCTTACTATTATAAATTATTATAATTATATGATTTGGGATAGGAAAAATATGCGTATTGCTTTTAGGGGTGGAGAGACCCTTACAGGAAGGTTTCACCTCGCCATTGTGTCACCTTGGCCAAATACTGGTCACACATCCAAAAGAAGTTCATATTGTTTGTGAGTAAACAACAGGCTCATGAAACAACAGTTTTGGAGAGGGACAAGCTCTGCCCAAAAACCATTTCTCTCCCAAATTTCCATTCATAATGTTCAAAAGTAGAATTCATTCAACAAATTCAATTACTGTATTGATTAAAAACTATAGCGTAATATTTATTATGACTTTAATCTTTAACTTCAATTTGAAAGTTGTAGTGATCGAAAATATAGCTCGAATAAAATACAGTTCGAAAAATGTGGATGATTTGAGGTGAATAGCACTGGCGGCTCGTGCCCACGAAACAAGTGCTCGTATCTTTTACTGTACGGCACTTCACCTGTTTCGTGGGCACGAGCCTCCAGTGGTGAATAGCTTTAAATTTCTATAAAAAAAACTCCAAAATTTATAAAAATATAAATATGTACTACTCACTAATCAATCCAATATCTGACTCTAGATTATTTGATGGGTTGAGATTATTTTATATTTTATGTAAGTTTAATATGGATTATAAATTTTATTTCAGCCAAACCTGTAGCAACATGCGTGAAAAGTCTTCGTTTGACTCGAGAAGACTTCGAGATAATAAAAGTCATCGGTCGAGGAGCGTTTGGAGAAGTATGTGTTGTGAAAATGAAAAACACCGACAAGGTGTTTGCAATGAAAATCCTGAACAAATGGGAGATGCTCAAAAGAGCAGAAACCGCTTGCTTTCAGGTAAGTGTGGTTGAAAAGTTCTTCATTTATACGTATTTTAGTCCATATTGAGTAAGATTCTGTAGTGGAAATACTAAATAGTGTACCGTGTTAATGTTGTTAGATACAGTAGAACGTCGATAATCCGGATAAATTGGGTCCGTTTTATCGCTTCAGCGATCCGGATTATCAATATTGTTTGTTTGTTTGTCAATGGCGCTACAGCCCTATGAAGGGCCTAGGCCTACCAGCTGGTTGCCAGTTTCATATTCACCAAACTATACCAAACTAAGGATTATCAATATTACCTTTCAAAAAGGGCCAGCAGGCTCTATTTGAGAAAAAACTGTTTTAAAATAGTATATTTTCTATAAGGAAATAATAGAAAATTATTCCATTTGCTTCGCTAAACACTACAGTATGTATTCTCTCATCGCCCACTCTCTAGTATAGAACTTAGTGCAAGGACATACGGAAATATTTTTATTTCTTGCTGGAGACGAATCCGGATTATCGACGCTCCGGATTTTCGACTTCCGGATTATCGACGTTCTACTGAAGTTGATAAAAGTTTTAGAATAAAGTTTTAGGCTATCAAAGGAAAAAATCTATCTCGGTCTTTTCTTTAAAACTCACCTTGAACTTATATGTGGATTGTCAATTGGATCAAATTAAAAATGGAAATGATAAAATAAAAAAAGAGAAAACAATCACGATTCCTCAATTTATCTCAAAATTTGTAAATTTCTCATGTATTCAAGCTAAGGACTGATTGATTGCACGAAAAATTCCTTTTATTATGAGCTATGAAATTGGTTATTTTGCTATGAACCACTGATTAAAATTAATTATTATTCTCATTGACAATATCATACACATATAGAATGAAACATAATTTCAAAATATTAACTCCGTTAAATATATTACTGAATTATTCAGAAATGAGTCAGTAAAAGAATTCACATATTAGCTGTAACAAGTACCCTTGTGGATTCCAAATTTCGTCGTTTATTCTGTTTACTCGTTCACTCTTTAGTAGTTCGTTGCTCTGGCATCTCTAATATAAAACATGGTTGATTTCGTGTCATTAGAAATTTTTATTCATTTTAATGAGTACAATGATTTTTTTTCTTGTTTACAGGAAGAAAGAGATGTTCTTGTCTATGGAGACAGAAGATGGATTACAAATCTCCATTACGCCTTCCAAGACGAAAACAATTTGGTGAGTGTACTGGAAAATTTTAATTTTTACAAAAGGTTGGAGATATTTGAAATACAAAATAAGAAAAATATTTACAAAATACAAAAATACTCAAATGAAATAAAAATTTCAATCTAAATTTGATTATTTTGGAATGCTAACCAGTGTAGTAAGTGACCAACTTATTTTAATAGTAAAAATTTTGTATGTACAAGAGTTTCCACAGATTTCTTGATAATTTTTATGAAATAAATCGTGAATTTAGAGTACTTAGTTACTAGTAGTTAATCTACTTAACGGTGTTAATTTTATTATTTGCTGGCGATATCAAGGAAACAAAAGCCAACTTGGAATCATACCTCATCATTTGAAGGAAAGTCAGAAAAATTTTGATGGTCAAGTTATACTTTTTATGGTTAACCAATTAATGGAAATGAACTTGATGGCCAGTTCCATGAAGTAGCTATAGTCCATTCACGATCACTTGAGACGAAATAAACAAACCTTTTGCGTGTGTGTGCGTGTAATTGTAGGTCTTCTTCTTTGCGGAACATTCGAACAGCTGACTCATGTCTGGAGCTGTGATTGGCTACAGTCCGACTTGTCTTGTCTCAAGACAGTTGTTTTGAGCTGTGATTGGCTACAGCTGTTGGTTTGTGGTCGAAAATTTCGCATAGAAGAAGACCTTCCATTACACGCACACACATTCAAAATGTTTGTTTATTCCGTCTCAAGTGATCGTGAATAGAGTATAGTATATCAAGTGAATTTCTCTCAAGCTTTAGCGTACTTTAGCAAGTAGTATCTTTTAGAATCAGTCTATCAATTTTATTAAAATTAGTATTATAGTCTATGTTTACTTGGATGTCATCACTAATAATTTATTTGTAACTTTCCAGTATCTTGTGATGGACTACTACTGCGGCGGTGATCTTCTAACACTCCTCAGTAAATTTGAGGATAGGTTACCAGAAGATATGGCACGCTTCTACATAGCTGAAATGATTCTAGCTATTAGCTCAATACACAATTTACGCTATGTACATAGGTGAGGACAACAATCAATCAACAATATACGGTACTACAGTTCTCTTAATCTTTGTAGAGAATATGATTTATTGTTGCGAGTTGAACATATCACTTTAAATTTTTTTTTGGAACTAATTTTGTAATCTTGTTCAATTTAAGATGTTATAATTAAATTTCAACATGTGTTAAGAGGATGTTCGTTACGAGTTCACCAATTTGCATATGAATTCTTATGCTCGTGTGTTTTTGGTCTTTTGCAGAGATATTAAACCCGACAACGTATTATTAGATGCAAATGGCCATATTCGACTGGCTGATTTCGGTTCATGTTTGAAGTTGTTCGAAGATGGAACAGTTCAGAGCAATGTCGCCGTTGGAACACCAGATTATATATCACCTGAGATATTAAGAGTAAGTATCAATTTAATTTTAAACTGATTTAAAACTAAATTTATTTTTAACTTGAAATAATAATTTATTAGAATATCCAATGACAACTATATAAATAAAAACTAAGGACTTCGGCTACAGCAAATATTGACAGAAAAACTAAAAGCAGAAGGAAATTAGGCTATTCGAGTAAATCTGTTGAAATTCTTTCATCACTTTCATCATTATAAACTTATGTTTAAGTAGAGTTTTTTGTTTGAATAAATAGTTTGAAACCAATATTTTGGTTTATATGTTACAGTGGAAATATGCTATTTCCCTCACGTTTAGTCATTTTAAAACTAATTATCATCTTACTTTGAAATAATTATGATCCATTTCTTCCTATTCACATTCTGAATTGAGGTGTTATAACTAGAAACTCGCGAAAATCTATTAATAGCTTTCACCAAGTGGTTGAGAAAGAATAAAAATGTATTCCCTTCAAGCTTGACTTGGAAATTTTGGTATGCTCTTGATTTGAAATAATACTTATATTATTCTATTATTTAGTTTTACAATGGTTTGCTTATTGAAATTTGGTTTTGCTCTTGTTTTTGAAATAATACCAATTTTTTATTTATTTTCAAGGCAATGGAGGATGGCCAAGGAAGATATGGGCCGGAATGTGATTGGTGGTCGCTAGGTGTCTGTATGTACGAAATGCTGTATGGAGAAACGCCTTTTTACGCCGAATCTTTAGTGGAAACCTATGGAAAAATTATGAATCATAAGGTGAGTCCACTTCGATAGAAATCATGTCCTTTCATAACAGGCGATTTATCATGTTATTTATTCTAAGCCTTCCCTAACACTTCCAATAACTTAATATACATCTTTAATTTGTTTCAGAATTGTTTTGATTTTCCTTCGGAAGCAGGGTATGAAGTATCAGATGAAGCCAAAGACTTGATGAAGAGACTGATTTGTGGTGCAGAATTGAGGTTGGGACAAAATGGTGTCGATGAATTCAAGGTAATTTACGTAATTCATCTCGATATAACAAGAATTCCTCCTTTTTAATCTGCTCAATTACTAACAGTAGTAACACGTTGAATAATTGATTCAATCAATGAATGAACCATCACTATCCATTTATTTGAAAAATGAAAAAATGAAATTTATTCTCCTTTTGTACAAACAAACATTTTATACACAATAATTTATTTTAGAATTATACTAGCAGCAATTTTACATAGGCGCTGCCAGTGTCAAATTATAAGTACATGATTTGAATATTATATTCAAAGATTTGAGATTGTATCAATAGTTCTATAGGTTCGAAGTGACATTACTCCCTCTTGAATATCATATTTATAATTTATTTATATACAATGAGATTAAAACACAGACAAAATCTAAAACGTCTCTACTCCCAATTTTGAATAGTTGATATTATAAATAAAGATTATGTTTACACTTGAATCTCAAATTATACACAAATTTTGACTTCTGAAGATGAAAAATTATGAAACATTAATATACTTTCTAATCAATTTAATTTCTAATTATTGTTAAATAATACTGATTTACATGACAGTTGAATTTTCTTATCCCAACAAGCTCCTACTTTCTGTTTGATTAATTGGACAATTTTTGAATTGCAGAACCATCCATGGTTTGTTGGAGTGGATTGGAGTACACTGCGAGATAGTACCGCTCCTTATATTCCGGAGGTGAGTTCTCCGACTGACACCTCGAACTTTGATGTCGATGACACCGACATAAGGGCGTCGGATGCGCTTCCCCCCACCGCCAACACTGCCTTCTCCGGATTGCATCTGCCGTTTGTCGGATTCACTTTCACTCAGGGCAGGCAAGTATTCAATGAGAAACAAGTAGAATAATCGCAATGCTGTGTTTCCGAACTTCATCACAGTTTTTAGTATATTTCTTGTACTAAAACCTTACTCATTTATAACCAATATTTTGAGGAGTCCAAGGTCCATCAAGGGCCTTAGAGTGAAGAGCCCAATAAAGCACCCCAAGTATCTTGGATATTTATGTAAAAATATCTTGTATTTGTTTTTTTATCAATAAGTAAAAATACTGTCAAATTTTTAAATCGTATTTGATACTGCAAGAGCCTTGTCATAATACATCAAAGATCAAACAAATTTGTTTCCTAAACATCGATATAATTATTATCATTCTTGTACTTTCATCTTTATATTCTAAGTTATAGTTCGATTCTCCTATTTTCCTCTCCCATTGGTATTAAATGACATAGGCCTATCAATTACTTTATAATTCAAGTAACAGTGAGATTTTGTTATGATAATTAAAATTTAAGTTTCTGGTAATTTCGTTTTTAATAATGCTGATTATTTATTAAAAAGTGTCTACATTTATCTATAAAATGTCTTTATCTGTGTGTTTGCAAGGATAGAATATTTCCATATTATTTCATTTGCTGGAGTGTCAAATGATTCTTTCATTACTATAGTTAGTACATTAATTGTATAAAAGTTTATCAAATTCAATCCTTGTAAAATGACGTAATTTCAAAAGAATTCATTCGCATTGATTCGTCAATTGACATTCTTTTTTGCAGGTTTGAAATGCCGTATTTAATTATTTAAAATATGTTCAATTCAATGTTTTGTGTTCCAGTCGAGCTTGTGATCTTGGACATATTCCGATGACTCCTTTGTCGCCTGAAAGCACCAGAGCGGGCAAGAGAATGCGCCTGCTAGAAGAAGAAAATCAGCAGCTCATTAAAAATCTAGCTGGTGAGTTTACAAAATGATGAATTGAAAATATTATCATTTTTGTAAATATGATTCCAGAATTTCATCTTGGTTTCCAGTAGTAATAGATTATGTAGGTCAATCTGATATTTCTTTTTTAAGATCTTTAGCCTTGACATGATTATACTAAAAAATGATAGGTTTATCTATAATTGAAAAAGCTTATCTTCAATTTATAAATTCTAAGCCTAAATCCTCTTTTTTTCAATAAATCTGAACATGCTAAGTTACTAGGAAGTCCTGTTTCATCACCCTCTGCTTCTGGAGATAATTTTGTTGATCATTCATTCATTTATTTGAGAAGAAGCAATAAATTATGGATAAAACACAGACAGCATGTGCTTATGAACCCTCATTCATCCAATATTTACTACTAAGTCCTTACCATATTAAAACATATTTATGAAGTTTTAAGTTCTCAATCCTTCTCCATATAGGATAAGTTACTTTTATTGTCAAATTATTGACCTTTTCAATAAGCCAAGTTCCATTTTACCTTGCAGAAGTGAAGAGTATGGTTGACAACCAGTATCCAAATGAATCAGCAAAGTTGAACGACGAAAGTACAAGAAGAATCTCACCTACTACCGAAACTGGAAATGGAATGAGACGATTACAGGATGAAATCAACACACTGACAAAAAGAAATTGTGGTATGTGTAGTTATCTTGTAAATTGAATTAAGTTATCAATAATATCACCAGAATAATCATGTTTTTTCATGAACATTTATGTTTTTGTGATTATTGTAAATAAATTTAAATAATATTTCTAGAGACCCAAAAGGCCGGTTTAGGTTAACGAACGTAAAATGCCAATTCTCGTTGCATTGGTTTCGTTGCATCATTTCAAGGCGGACCAATTCAATTGGATTATAATTATAAAATAAATAATGATTGAATTACTCTTAGTTGAAAATATTTTTTCTCACCACCTACTGTTGTGTTGTGATTTTGTTCCCAATAGCCAAGATCTTTGATAATCTCTCAACATTAATATTACAATACAAATGCATACACAATAAATTGTTTAAAAAATGTCTGATGTTGCTGATCCACTCGAAGCTTAGAAGATACACATTATCAAAGCCAAATAGATTTTATGCCCAAAGAAAATGGGCATTTAAAAATTACTATTTATTAGAATACTTTTTTAGAATGAGTATGAAGTAATAAAAACTGAAAAGTTTGAAAAGAGGATAAATCAACTTGTGAACAGTAATTGAAGGAGTTGTCAGAAATAAATCCATGTTGAAATACTTTCAGGAATTGTCCATCATTTCAAGAATAGTTGAAGTACTAGTCACATGTCTATTTTCAGTGGAAATGAAATAGACTGTGGATTTGTCAACTGTTAACAATTATTATTTTATGTGCCACTGTGGGCAGGCTGCCAGAAAATGTTGAATTATATTTGCTCTACTCAAACGTGCCACTGTTACAGAACTGGAAAGTCAGCTGCGGGGATTAGAGCAGCAGGGAGGCGAACTCAAGATATTGGCTGTGGATTCTGTGGAAACTCCTTCGAAAATTCGTGAATTAGAGAAGTCTTTGAGACTTCTTAAGCAGGAAAAAGAAGAAGCTTTGAAGGTACGAAAATATTCAAACAAGTATTGAATGTACTGTGCATTCATTGCTCTAGAGATGTTTTTCATTTGGATTGTAGAAACTACCTACTTTTCCATTGAATATCATGTTTATTTAAAAAGGAAATTAAAATTATTTTAAATTTATTAGAATGATATTTTGAGAGAAGTGAACGAGTTACAAGAGAAGCAGATTGATTTTGACTCCTGTTATGAGCCCTCTGTTTTAATTCCATTCAATCAAGTGCAATAAGATTGTTTTATATCAATGTTTGTATTTGAATTAAATAATTTTTACTTTATAAAGTCCTCTATTTCAAGGAATGAATTTGGTTTATGGGAATTCGTAAGCTTTAAATTTAGTTCATGGTCAACTGGGAAGAACAGTTGATCTTATTAATAGATTTTAAGAAAAATACTCAGTTCTGATTCTGCTTCAATCTTTCTACAAAGGGAATAATCTTAATTTTACAGAGGGAATGAAAATACTGAAGATGTCAATTTTATTCGACTTGAATACCTAACTCATTATTCTGATTATGGTTTAATTGAATAGTAAATGAAAATTCTATATGATTAATAATTTATTGAATTATTTTTCCAGGATAAGTTGGATTTCCAAGAAAAATTGAAATTGCAAGATAAAGAGCTCAAAGATGCTTTGTCTCAGAGAAAGTTAGCCATGGCAGAATATACCGAAGTCACTGATAAGTAAGTTCTTACTCCCTTCATTCCTTTCTCATAGTTGAGTTTCAGGGCTCTGTTAGAGTATACTTGTATTAATAATAAGTTCAATAATTGTAAGGACTATTACTTATTACGTTCAACATTTTTTTATCATTTCGCTCATAATTCCTCATCCCAACTTTCTATGCCATTCTTTCTTACTTTTCCATTCGTTCCAGGCTTTGTTCAATAACATTAAATTTTCACACCCATTCCTATTCTCCTCCTGAATAAGATAATTTATGCAATAAACTTCAATGAAATTTACATGACATCTTTTATAATAGTTGGTAATAGATATTGTAATGTTGAAATTATTATTATTTTAAATGCCAATATAATATAAATAAATGCATTAATTTAGCACTCATAATTCCATTTCAGTCCTACTTTGTAAAACTATACCGTTTTATTCTTGAAAAATTTATTGTTGTGAACTCCCTGTCAGCTGTGGTTTCATAAAGCATGATCTATCATCTTTCCCACCTACTTTTGCAATCCTCAAGCATATTACTGATATGCCATTTGAACAATCTCCATTTTTCACACATTCCATTGTATAAGCTTGATCTTAATCCAAGCATTGTATGCTTATTGCACTGTATCGCTTTCTTATCGAATTGTGTGTTTTGATAGGCTGACAGAGTTGCGACAACACAAGCAGAAGTTGTCGAGACAGGTGCGGGACAAAGAAGAAGAGCTGGAAGTGGCCATGCAGAAAGTGGATGCTCTGAGGCACGATATGCGGAGAGCCGAGAAACTCAGGAGAGAAATGGAGGGCAGGATCGAGGAGGCTTTGGCCGAAGCCATCAAGGAAAGAAAGCTCAGAGAACGCAGCGAAGAGTATTGTCGGTGAGTTATATTTAGGCAAAATGAATGTAATAAGTATCCTAATTTAAGCAAAAGTATTTCAATTTTAATGTGAATATCACTATTTTACTTTTGGCTTATTTTATATAAAATGATAAATCTATTTATTTTTCTGAGGTTGATGCCTCCATTCAATTGTAGCAGGAGTATTTCAATTTTAGTGTGAACTGAAATCACTGCTTCACTTTTGTTTTATCTTATCTAAAATAATCAATTTATTTAATTTTCTGAGGTTGAAGCCCGTGTGAGCTCATAGGCTTGAGTGTAGGTAATGATATTGTTGATGATGAGGAATGACGACTAATGTTTTCAGGCAGTTGGGAGTTGAGGCCAACGCCTTATCGTCTTCTTCGAAAGTCGGGTTGGCCGTATATGTTGTCAAAATCCGTTCCTTCAACTATAGTCCATTCACGATGGCTTGAGACGAGATAAACAAAAGCTTTGCATGTGTGAATGTGCGACTGGAGTGGCTTCGTTTTAGCCACGACATAAACAAGTCACAGCAATGCCGAAATCCCGAATTTTGTTGTCGGTACTGTAACCAAAGCATTGACACAAAAACTATAATTGTTTGTTCATTTTAGGTTCATACAGTCAAAAGACAACCGAAACAAGCAATTTCCCAATGTGAATCTTTAAAAAAGATTACTTAAAGATACTTATTCTGAATTGCCTACAACAAAATTCGGGATTTCGGCATTGCTGTGACTTGTTTATATGTCATGGCTAAAACGAAGCCACTCTAGTCAAACACACACACACATGCAGAGCTTTTGTTTATCTCGTCTCAAGCCATCGTGAATGGACTATAGGATCAAACTCGGAATCTCTGGATATTAGACCGGCGAGTTATCGCTTACTCTAACGATCCACCCAAATTCATTTTATTTTTCATATAATATTCAAGCTCCAATATTATTTGATTGTAGCACATATTCTGCAGTATTGTTTATGTGTCTAAGTTGAAGTTTGAATACTTCATCCACTTTTTAAAATTTTGTATTTGTTTTACTAATGTATTAAAGATCAAGATATTCTTAAATATCTTGAATTTTTAAAAATAGACAAAATTCTTCAGTATAATGACTGAATAATATAATAAATTTATCCTACTAAATCAATCTGTTTATTGGTTTATTCAGAAGGCTATATTTCCAACACAAATTAGAAAAGATTATGCAACAAATGATGAAGCTATTTGGAGCAACAGAAGTTAAAATAAGAACTGAGAGATAAGATTTCAAGTAATACAATTTTAAAACAAAGATGAAGATATAAGAAATATAAAATAGGAGGACGTGAAAATTGGAAAATGGTAATACAATATTCAGATTAAATAACAGGAAGTAAGACTTCCTGAATATTTTACACTATTGAGATTAATGTTATTATAAAATTTGAACAAAAATAACTTGTCTAGAAACTTTATATTTCTCTTTGATCCTAATATCTTGAATTGTTTCCAGACAAGTCGAAGCTGAAGCTGAGAGATGGCGACAACAAAAGAAAGAAGCCAGTTTAGGTTCGACTGAGAACATTGGCGGTGCCGGCACCGGATCACAGCTGAACACTCAAGAAATATCAAGGTACGATCCACTAAATGATATACTTGATATTTTTTTCATCGAATAGAAAAAATTGTGTGATAATTTAGGGCTCTAATATTATTTTGTTCTAATTTCATCCAAACTTGATTTGCAGAATGAAGTCGGAAGTTGAGCGATTAGAAGTGCAATATAAGGAAAGTATAAACCAACAGCAGACGCGCTACAGTCTTGAAATTAGTAATTTGCGTGATCAACTACATGAAGCTGAATCAAGGCGTGATATGCTGGAACGGGAGGCAAGTTTTTTCACATCTATTTCACTTTGTAGAATGTATTCAATTTTATTATCCAAAAACTAATGAATTCGTTACATTTAATTTTTCTTAGAGTTCACTTTGCCTGTATTCCTTGGACTTGTATAATTATTGATACCCTTTGAATCTTACTCATATCATTTGCTTGAAGAAAATGCGACAGCTAATTCGTATGTATTGTGTTTTATTTAATAGTTTTCTATCTGCATTTGAAAGTATTGCGATATTAACATTTGCCCCTCTCATCATGCTCTTCCTCTAGTACTGCTTGTTAGTTACATAAGCAGTTGAATTTTTCGAAATGCAGTAAGTTACAGTCTAATAGGCAAAATTAATAATATGTTCAGTTTTAGCTTAAAGTTTGAAAATAATTTATAAATTTTCCGAAATTCTAAAAGTGAAGTACAAATCTAAACTTAATCATAATTATGTAAATTTACATGAAAAGTTTTATTAAAATCAAACTTTTTACCTTACTAGGCCTCTTCAAGATTGAAGACAAATATGATAAGATATATTATTCTAAAAATATTTCGCACTTTACCAAAATGAACTTATTTTTATTACAAATATATTATTATTATTATTTAAAAATATTCGAGTAGCTGTATCAATTTTTTGTATTTTTGCCTAATTTTTAACAATTTCCAAAATGGTAAATTTAATTTTCAACTGAGTTCTCCGGCACCGTAATTAGCAAGAGATTAAAAAAAAATAAGACCACTATTCTGTAGTGTAGTGTTTTACAAGGCAAAAATTTTCATCCATCGTTTTTAATTTTTTTCTGGTATTCAATACTCGAATTATTATTGTAGAGATTTAGGCATTAGATTGCTTTTAAATAATCGTAGTTGTTGGAAAATATATAGTCAATGCTGAATATGCTTCTAGGTTCAGTTATCAAAAGAGAAATTCGATGCTAGTCGTTTAGAAAGTTTAACAGACAACGAGGAAACCATCGCTGAGTTGACAAGGTGCCATGATAGGGAAAAAATTATGCTCCTTGAGGAGAATAAAAAACTTATGCTGGATCTTGACATGGTATGGTATAAGCCTGAATAATTACAATTGATTTAATTATAAATAGGCCTATGAATAAATTTAAGTATTTATCACAATACATCATTAAACTAGATTTTGTACAAAAATTATGGTGAAGATAATAATCAACCTGAACTGGATGCTGGATCTGATTTTTAGAGTTATTCTTTGCAATATTTATTTGCATCCACAATACTCAATTGCACATAATAATTGATCAATTCTTAGTAGTTTTTTGAATAACTAGCCTAATAGAATGTATTTATAATTACCAAAGTATTCCAGAATGATGTAAATAAATAATTCAATATTTTTGAATAATACCTTTATTCCTTTATTGCATGGAGAATGTTTACTGATGAATGCTAGTTGATAATAAGCTTTGTATTTTGAATTTTACCTTAAATAGTGTTGTATAATCTGGAAATATTTCCATGGTGAGAAACCATTTTTCCGTCCAGTAATATTATAATGTTTATATCATATAAATTATATAAATTTCTTGTTATGCTCAATGTAAGCTGTTGAATAATGTACAATAATTTGTATAATAAGCTGTTTTGCAAAATTGCAGGAAAAAAGTGAATACCAGACTATTTTTTGATGCTTATTTGCTCGATTCATCTCCATTCATACTGAAGTAGGAAGGCAGTCTTTCCATTCTCCCATATTAAATCTCCATTTTATATTATTACAAGTTAGAAGTTTCTCACTCCCACGATTTGCATTTTCTACGCGTCTAGTGATGAATCACCAATCATAATACTTCGCATAAAACTATAACAAACAATAATACTGTACATTATTTGAATTTCTTTGTTGATACATTGTTCTATATTCTCATTAAAACTCATAATTTAAATCTTTCAGCTGAGTGAGAGAGTCAATCAACTTCAATCTGAACGAAGACAACTTGAAGAAGACTTTGAAGAATTGAGAAGTAAGAAAGAAGCAATAGCCCAATGGGAAGCCCAGATCACTGAAATCATCCAATGGTAAGTTACGTTAATTTTTTCCTTTTTCTTGAATGTATATGAGCTACATTTGTAACGTTTTAAAATCAAACTACCACTTTTGTTCTACTGCATGGTGTAATCATTGCTGTAAAATTACTCATTACATGATTCAAATACCAGGAAGAATTTCAATTGTAAAATAATTGGACAATTTTGTTGACAGGGTCAGTGATGAAAAAGATGCTAGAGGCTACCTGCAAGCACTCGCTACTAAGATGACTGAAGAATTGGAGTTTTTAAAGCATGCTGGAGTTGCTAATGCAAACAATACTGTAAGTAATATTACTTGAACATTATTTAAGATAGAATGATTATAGTTGAACATAAACATGCATATAGTTGATCATACTTCAATTTTCCTAAAAATACTGAAATTAATTGGAAACGTTTAGGATAATCGTACATGTTTCATACATTAACTTAGTAAATTATATTGAAAAAAAATAAGCATTATAATCTTCACCTAATGCCTAATACATTTATTTTAATAAGGGGTTTTGTATAATAAAAATATTTATTCTATCTATACAAACATGTTGAAGCGAATCTGTTTATTAGTTTTGTGAACTATTATTATAAGAGTTGAGAAATCATATTTGTTTTTTGGAAGAATAATGCTTTATATGGGAATAATGGAATTTTGTGTAATTCATTTTGAATCGTTAATTTAATTACAAATACAGCTTTTTGACAGACAATAGTTTTTTACAGAATTCTTATGAATAGTGCGGCGTGCTGTCTAGATATAATGTAAATCTCAATATAAAAAACAGCATGGAAGAAAATTGAGTGTGAATTCGTTGCTTTGAATCATCTACAATTACTTGCGTTTTGTATAAGCGTGGAGGTTTTCAGAGTTCTTAAATTTTTAATTCTCAAATCGAATTGTTCAGTATTCATTATCGTCACATTACACTATTCCTCAAACCTTAATTTTGTTTTTATCTCGGTCAAGGATAAGAATTGGAGAAACAGGAGAAGTCAAAAATTAGAAAAAATGGAATTGTTGAATCTTCAAAGCAGTCTTCAATCAGAGATTCAAGCAAAAACTGCCATCAGCGAAGAGCTAAGCCAAACGCGCAGTGATCTTATAGCTGCACAAAAGTGAGTAGACCTACATGATGTTCATTCTATGCCTCAAAATCAATTGCATAATTTTCCGTTCTTACTGAGAGAGATGTTTTCCGTTCTTACTGTAGGATCATGGATGTTTTGATTGAATTTCGTTCATACTTTGTCTCTGCTATTATCTTTATTCATACTTTGCCTTTTATGGTCATGAAAAGGTATTCAAATCGCTGCAATATAACTGTGCTTAAGTATAATATGCAATATCCTATTACAACTTTCATTGAAATAGGAAATTCAACTTGCTTCAGATCTATTAGATTCTGTTGATTCAAGTTCTATACTATTTATAGGCTACTCAGTTTTTATTGGACACTATTCTAATATATACAAAAAGTGCAAATCTATACAAATAGTACAAAGTGGAAGTCTGAAATTATTAGAGAATTATTGTTCTTCAATAATTCCATTCTTCATTCACCATGAAATAAATATTTATTGTTTATTTGATTTATTTATTGTATTTCAGAGAACTACGTGATTTCCGCCAAAGATATGATAGTTTAACGCATGAACTGAAACGTAAGGAAATGCAAATCAAAGAGTTGCAAACTAGATTGGAATCAGGAGAAGGATGTAAGTATACTCATTTTTATTATCAAAACTTATATTCACTGATTTTTACATTTGATGAATAGGCTATTTGAAAATTTCCAATCTCTTTGTTGAAAAACCGAAATATTATTGAAGTTTACGAGTATTTTCGTCTCTAGCGCCGTACCTGTTTTACTTCTCGAAGATTTCAGCAAATAGCAAGTTCATTATAGTTAGAAGGTATTCTAGGGAGCATACTGCAATTTCATTGCAATTTATTACTAATTTTCCAACAATTAGGTTGAATAACTTCTACATACATTCTTCAACTTCAATATAAATTCGTTATTCATGTGTCAATAATTAGGTTGAATAACATTAACAAGGTTCAAGTTAATAATTGGGTTTGTTTAACAGTTCTTCATACTAGTTAATTTAAAGATTCAACGTGAGGAATATAGCCCCAAAATTCTTCTTGCTATATTGAGAGAGAATGTAATGATGAATTAGGCTCACTTCTTAAACGTAAGAGTTTGAACCAAATTCAGTACTGAGTCTGATGAATAGGTACAATCAACAAAATAAAGCTCAAACTAAAAACTTGAACAGGGATGGAATTCAAGTTAGAATACATCCAAGTTGGCTGCTTGTCGATATCAGTTCATCATCAATATAAAAACTAATCTACGAGTTAGGGAGTAAGCTCATGAGGGCTGCCGTTCATTTAGAAGATGAATTAAAAAAATTAAACTATAGAGAAGAGATGATGGAAACTATATGAAGATACTATTTATAATACCAGTCAGCTTTCACATTCTGAACGAATCCATTCCATCCCAGTCCCAGACCAGTATAATTTGTATTCATGATTTAATACATGTAATTCAGGACTCTAATAGTAATAATTGTAAACTGAATTTAATGATTCGAATGAAAATTCTACATTTCACAGCCCACTTCATCTATGTTTTCGAGTCAGATCAATATCAATCAGATCATAAAATTCAAATACAGTGGAAAAAACAATAATTGATAAAATTGAATCCTTAAATTTTAGAGTCTGGGCGTCTCAATTCAATATTGGATTGTTTGTTAAAAATTTAGTTTTTATTCTCATTAAATCTCTTCTTGTTCAACCCCTGAATATTTTTGGTGAAACACTCGAAATATATTTGAAGTTCTTCATATTCACCTTGTAGTTTGTATAAACTGATCAACTCAGTCCACTTATTTAGCTTGCATGAGAGGATTCGAGGCAGAACAGGCTAAAGGTATAAGTGAGTACTTGAATAAATGCTTGATAAGTTGATCCCCCATCACCTATATGTTAGTTGTTTTAAATAATAATTTGTATGTAAATAGATGTCCAATTCAATAAAATGTATTACGTACGTCTATTTTTCAAGTCTCGTCATGTCTTTTGCACTACTTGATTTTGAAAGTTTATCAAGCACCAAAAGTTGTATTGTCTGTCACATTATTATTTTATAAATAAGAACATTGATATTAATTTACTACGAAAACTATTTTATAAACATTGAAAAATAAACTGGATCAATTCTAATGAATTTTCTAAAATTTATTGGAATTATTAGTGGTATAGCTGTACCGTTCTGTGAAACAAAATAATGAATCATGTTGAATCCACATCACAAGTGTTCAATATTTCTTGCAAACTTCAATGAATACTGTTTTTGAGGTTCAAATATTTTATTTCTCTCAATTGTTTAACGAAGGGAATAGAGAAAAGGTCCAATAAGGACCCTCAATTTATTTTATACTCTTACCCTTATAGTATCTTGCTGTTTTAAATGCAGTATTTGAAGTAATTCTTCGGCGATTGATGTAAATGCTTATAGGATTCTGAAAATTATTGACAACATTTGAGGCTCTGATATTTTATTTGCTTTAATGGTACATAGGCTAGTGTTCACTTCAGTTATTATTGATTTATTACATAGGCTAGATATTTATTTGAATTGGAGTATAGAAATATTCTCATCCTTATCGATATAATCACTATCTCAGATTTATATGAAAGTATGAATGATGAGCATGAGGCAAAAGGCTAGGTAGAAGGAAACTAAGAAACAACTGCATTCTAATTGTATTGAAGTCATCAACCAATCATCTCATTAAAGATACTGAGTCAAATTAGAGTCATTATCTTCTCGTTTTTTCGAATAAAAGTGAAATTGATCTTATCAAATGAAGTTTTTATAAAAATCCAAGCACTATTTTTCGAATTTCATTTCCAAAAGCGCATGTTTATCTCTAATATTCTTACACAACCTATATAAACACTTGAAAACTCTCAGATCTCTTGTGCATGACGTTATCTTACCGTGCAACTGTTTGTTGGAATGCTGCAACTAAATTCCTCTTTCCTGTTTGACATGCTTGTTTGCATCATATATCTGCTTCACTTACTATCTCTTTGTTCAAATAAATCGCATTATCATTTTAATAGCATTCAGTGTGTCGTCTTGTGATGTGAAAATCATTGTATATTCAGGTAATCCACTAAACCTACACTAATAAGTCAATAGAGTTTAGTTCATACGATGCTAAGTCTACTCTGTGATTTAGAAAAATTTGTATCCAATACTGGTCGTAATAAGTATAGCCTGACCAAGCAAAGAAGACCCTCTGGCAAGATGAGAAAATGACTCCAGCTTGGTCAATATTTGTCCAAGAATTATAAATGTCGTCATAATAGTAGATCAAATTGTTTCCTACAATTAGAGATCAAATTGATAATTTTTGAACTTCGAGTCATTCTCCCATCTTGTCAGAGGGTCTTCTTTGCTTGGGCAGACTATAACTATAAGATTAGTTCGTGTGTGAATTCAATTGAATTAATCTTGAGGGAATGCTTTTCTAAAGCCAATAATCACTCTTTATGTTATCATGTATCAGATTGATAATATCGATTCATATTCATATCTATTATCTATTCAAATCCGAGCTATAGTAAGCTTAGTTTTACGCAAGTGTATAACCTGGGCCCTGGCTTATAAACATTTTACAATCCACATTACTCATAATTCGTGGATTTTATGGGCGTTTCTGTCTCATAAACGTTTCCAATAAAAAGCAAATTCTACAGTTTCAGCTGATTAAAAAAATTACATGAAACGAATTTACCTCAAGTAAATAGAATATCGGAATAGTCCAATGCTGTTCCTTTAAAACCAAAACTTTGCTCCTAATTTAATGATTTTAATATATATAAATTGATTTATTATTATGAATATATTAAATATATTTAATAATAAATATCAATCATTATTTTTATAGTGAGATTTGAACAGGAATCATTTTTGTCGCTAAAATATTATCATAACCTACAAAGAAAATCGTAAACAAACCAAGTCAGAAGACCCTAGCCTTGTAATCTAAAATGGCCGCGATGATTTGAGTTTGAACAGCGATATCGTGAATTTTTCGTCTGAACCAATTTACATAGACATATAACCTACATCTTAAACCTTCATCATTCATCATCACTCATTCATCCTTTGCTTGAAATACTTGGAAACCAAGTCACAATTATAAAGAAAGAATAAAGAATACATGGGATTTCCTATTCCACTCGAACCATCGTGGACATTTTGGATTCAAATGTTAGGGTCTCCTAGTGAGTTTTGGCTAATCGTTGATTCAACAGCTGATTCTTCCCAAAATTTGGAACATTGTAAATCGAGAGTTTTATTGGTGAATCTACAATCCCAATCACTTGTTTTTCATCAGAAAAACAAGCTGTAAATCTTTATAAGCCAGGGCCCTGATATTTCAATAACTTTCTGTTACTCAGACAACTATTTGCTGTGTTTTCTACTTGCTAAAGGCATAAGCTATGTTAGTTCAATGTACAGTATTTTCAATAATCAATGAATAGTTGAAGGATCAATAGTTCCATTGATATAAAAAGGTGATACTATATGAACCAATAATACTTCTTATCGGTAACTTTGATGAAAATAAAATTTCTTAAGCGTGTAAACTCTTGTATGCTCTTGACATCTCTACACCATAAAATTTGGGAGCCATTAGTAGATAGTTGATTTGTGTTGACATAATTACATGATAGGTACCTTTAGAATAATGCATATATATATAATGTACAATAATACTAGAATATTAGGTACTCATAAAATGCCCCATTGATAAGAATAAATTAGCATTTCCACACCTAAAAGTTTCAATTCTGGCAACTTTCCTGATCGTATTTGATTTAAGTATGATCATTTGATTATTATGAAGTGGAAATAATCATGATTCAAAATACTCCTAATAAAAAATACATTTATAATAAATAAATAGTAATACTTAACCACTATGTGAAGGGAGTTATAGATTGAAGGCTCAAATAAATTACTGTGCTGCCTTTCTTTTGAATGAATTATTCATGAAATATTTTGAATTCATAATTAATGTTCCTGAAAATTAATTAATTATCAACCATTTTCATTAAACAATCGTAATTTCCTACATAGAAATTTAATGCTACAATCTGACAGTCGCTTCACAGGTTTTAGGCATTGGTATATCTGAAGCAATTCCTGAAATGCTGATACAATGGACCGACTCGGTATGCACAATTTAAATATTATTTTTATTATTTTCACTTGAATAAGTCATTAAGATTGCCATATTATAAAAGAAGAAATTACACATAGGGTATCTAATTGATTTTGGACATGAAATATATAAATGGATATCATAGATGGAATATTCTTGGAAACGAAATCTTCCTGCATCAATAAATTTGTGAAAACTTTTATATTCTATGGCAGATGACATTTCAAAGAAGGTCTTTGGCAAATGAGATGGAACTCCCAATTTTTTCAAAATCAATTGAAGCTGGATTATAATTTTTTTAGTCTGTATTAACTTAACTTAATTAGTCTGCATTCTACTTTAATATTCTTGTACTTTCACTCAAAACTATTGAGGCAAAGTATTTTACGATTATTATTGATGAATAATTTTTTCGTTACATCAATAATTGTTATAATATAATTTTTTCATCATTTTTCACATTTATTATTTGATATTAACATACCAATACATACTAGGGAGAATTATTTCCTAAGATGCAATGGCTTGTACATGGTACAAGCTGGTACAATGGCTTGTCCCATTCAACTTTGTTATCAATTTCAATGTTAATTGAATGTCTAATTGGAACTTATTCAATTTTTTTCAGCTTGCTCTATTCACTGCAGCAATTTTTCAGAAAGATCTATTTGAAATGAAACATGAAATATCACTTAAATTGAGGCATCCTTTTGATCTGCAAGAAGTATTCTACTTCAAGACGCGGGATCTAGCTAATATTTAGCTAAACTGTTTTTTTTAAGATCTGAGATAGATTATACATCAGATAACTCCATTAAATCCAGTCTTTGAAAACACCTGTAGTTTGCAAAAATCACTCTTTCATTTTTTTAAATATCAGACAATTATTATCCTTTCAAGAACTCTTGGCTTCTGAATTATATTTTGATGAATTGCGTGTTTCTTTTTTACAATTTTGATTAATAAGAAAAATGAACATTGATGTAATTAGGAATAATGCATTTTTTAAACATTAAAATGTAAATGATAAATCTTAACATATTTTCTCAATTAAAAACTGTTATAAAAAAATAACTAGGAATTTATTAAAATTGGTTACTTGTTAATTGATTAACAATAGTTAGGAATTGAAAATTTTTCCCAATTTTTACTTCCACAAATTCACCAGTTTTTCGTTATTTTATCAATTGTCATGTGAATTCTGTGCTGTGACAAACAATATTGAACATTATTTATTATCCTTCTCCTAAAACGTTAAATCAACTGATTTTTTGGTGGTAATTTCTAGTCATTCTTATAACACAGTATTCAATCGATATTCTGAAGTTGACTCACACAAGAAATGATTTACTTTTATTCTAGATTGTTTTTTGTTCTATTTCAATTCATGTTCCTAATTTATCTTTTATTTTACTGTAATTTTCAAGAAGCTCTTATTCTTTATATTTTGTATTTTAATACAGGACTAGTCTTTTTTAATTTATAACTTTTATAATTTCAATTCCAATTTTGTTTTATCTAATAGAATAAGACTTGATTATTTTTTGCTACCAGCGTGGAGTGAATTAGTACTGTATCCAAATTCTCTTTTACTAGTATTAATTTCTTCTTTATTCTGTATTCTTTGAGAATGCCTCATGAATTCTGTAACAGAGAGTTCTAATAGTTATAATGTTATCAAGAAAATATGTTGTTGATTTTTATTATCTTGATACAATACGTTTTTATGTTATTGATTAATGCTTGTTTTGCCACTAGTCAATATTGTTTCAGTGGCTTCGCATGTAACATTTTGCATGTTCAATTAAATTCTTTTCTTATATACCTGATTTTTACTATAATTTTGCACATTAACCATTCTGCTATTCCCCTACCTTAACTCCTTTGCAATTTCCTTCGCATGTTAATTGACTTATTGCTTTATGATTGCACGTCACTTTCTCCTAATTACTTTCAATTGAAATCATGTTTTTGAGTCATTGAGTGACCGCCAAGTGCACTTATCAGAATAATGATCAGACTCCACTGATTTAGTTTGGCTATGAAAAGGTATCAAAATCCTATCTAATGCGTTCTATCTTTATGACATTAATGATCATACATATTGAAGACATGAGTAATCTTTTTACAAAGTTCAATTATTTGACATTAATGAATAATGAATAGGTATGACGGTATGTATATTCAACACTGTTTATGTTGAAATACTCATTCAAAAAGTAGAATAGGTTGAAAATATCCCTGGTTATGTCGTGGATGTTATCAGTTTAATTTGGATCTTATTTCACAATTGCTAAAATCATTTCTAATCCAGTGAAATTTGAAATGAAAGTGAATATAAGTCTTGTTCTTTTATTCTGAGGAATTAAATGGTTCAATTTGATTCAGAAATACAATAAAAAATCGACTTCATCTATTTATTCATCCAACAGAATATATACTTATTGAATGGAAACTCAGGCAATCAAGTTCAGAACGTCTTCTTTTACAAATTTTGATAAATAGTGAAAAATACAAATGAATGAATACAATATTACGAATGGTGAATTAATTTTTTCACCATCAAGTTGGATCACGGTCGTTACTGATGAATCGTTACTCTTCAGAATCCATTATCTTATTTATTTTAATCAATCCCATTCCAATTATGATATTATTGAAACTCAAATGTACATATTTATTTAGTAATATGGAGAAGGGGCATGAATATTAACAATTATCTTTGCTTTTGGTAGTGAACGTACATGAAACTTCGAATGTACTAAATAAATACTGTTAGATAGGTAGGTAGATGGATAGTGGTATGCACCTAAAATTAAACAGTGTGGTATTAACAATATCAGTATTGTTCTAAATTGAAATATAAACGCTTTACAAATCCTTTATTACAAATAGAATATAATGTGATGTGATTGATGCTTTTAATATACGAATGTATGTGATACCCGACAACCTCTTTAACTCACCGATTAAAATCTCAACAAGAATATAAAATTTCTATATTATTTGTGAATCGACTAGGAAATCCAATTTTATTGCGAATATTTTTCCTGAATTTGCCTAGAAGGTAGGCCTATACAAAAATAATTTATTTGCTAAGAGTTCAATTTGTTGCTTGGATGTCAAAATGGATATTTTAGGAATGAAGGATTAGGCTGGACGCACACTGAAGTAACATCTTCCTATAAGAGCAAGCGTCGCAAGCTAGCTTCAATTTTTGGACATCTACTTTTGTATGTATTTCAATGGTCCTGAGTAAATACACATAACAGTTAGTTCCTCCAGTGTGCGTCCATACATCTAATTTAAGAATTTTTTCTGCATTCGACGTTTTATATTGATAACTTGATTCTTACATCATTGCAACTTGAGTAATCTATGTAAATATGAGAAAAAGGTACTTACTTATCCATAGCCGGTTTCGATCCTATTGAAACTCGAGATTGGAATGTATGAAATGAACTCTATGGCGTTCAATGTGACAAAAGTGATAAATACAAGAAATGCAGATTGACATGCAGGCAGACATTTTCACCAACGTAGTTGAACAGTATGGAGCTGAAATTGTTGTCGAAGCCTCTGTCAGATATACATAAATTCTATCACATGATTCTTTATCCAGATAATGTCCAGTCTTATTTATTCAATTGTTGATTACTCGATCTATTAAGCTCATTTGATCAGTCTGGTTATGCGCTTCATGATGTGAAAGCGTCATCAAAGTATTTTATTGATTGACTTTCGTGTAAGTTTGGTTAATGTATGAAAGTTTAATTTATTTAGAGAGAGAAGAATCAAAACGTGATTGTCAAAACAGAAATCGTCCACATTGACCACATTGCTTTGTAGACAAAAACATGCATTGATCAATAATTTACACATTCCTATTATATTAAGCGATTAATTCTTAGTTTATAACCAATGATTCATTGATTGTTGGTATGTTTTATAGATTGAAAAAGTTTTTAGAGAAATATAATCATATCAGTATTAAATTTTTATTGTTTTCGATAACATTGAGTTCGGTTTCAAGGCAGGGCAAGAAAATTATTATGATGAATCACATTACATATTGTAATTTAATCAACTATAAAGTCCTATCTGAAATTATTATTAGCTGAAATTGTAATTAAATTTCAACAGATTTCTGTTGTAGTTTAGATCTGGGGAAATATTTTTGTTGCTAATTATTAGATCTAGCTTGTAACAATAGAGTATGATTATTAGCACTCATGGAATTGATTATTACAGAGAGTTGAATTTTTGAAGCGTATTATGATTAGCTGACAATTTGAATGAGAATTTTATTAGCTTGATTAGAAGTTAGTAAATCGAAGCTGTTTCTTCTTAGACAAGATGCCGTTGTTTATTGGAGTGACAAGTTGTCTTTGGGGCTTGCTACTGCTGATATTTCGATTTTATTTCTGACTCAAGCTCATCGTTCAAGGCTTTGTCACCTCGGGTAAAGTAATCAGCTCTGAATTTCTGTTTGCCGTTTGGGTTTTTCCATCACCAAATCAATGTGATTGCAACACATTAATTCCTAACAGTCAATGTGTTGTTTTCTTAACATTTTGAACGATAATTTCTTTCATGTCAGCCAACTAGTCTACTTTTAGCTCCGGAACTCATTGACTTCAATTCTTGTGAACTCAAAATAAACGTGATTGTCCACTAACTAGCGTTAAAATCTATGATTAATGCAATCACTATATAATGAATTTTCATTTATGCTTCACATTGGAACATAGTCGTCAAAAAGAGTAAGGCAATTTTTTTAATGAGACAGAAATGGTGTGAAAGTTTTTGTTTGCAACATTTTAAAAATATGTATGACAGACTTGTAAATGTATAAGAAGAAGTCATATACAGTATTTGTTGCTTTTGCTTGTAATATTAGTGCGTAGAAAGGTAATATATTTGCTGTTTGGTGTGTATCATTACAGATATCTGATTCTCATATCAATTATTTCTTATCAGTGGTTATTTGTACAGTTCGTTATTGATTTTAATGGTATTATTGCTTTCTAGATTATTACAACGTGATGTTTAGATGATCCTATAACTTGGCATTCTCGTTGATAATTGATTAAAGAGAATGTTGATAGTATTATAAATTCACTAATTAGTTCTCCTTTGACCTAGATGAGAAAATGAAAATTGAATTTAGAAAAAAGTCCATTATTCCAATAATCTTCAGTGCATAATGAATGTTGTATGATGTATATTAATGCATTCTCCAATATTTTTCATTCAATTATGTTGCAAGTCGTTCCAAATTCTATAATTATTTCAATTTGACTGTCTTTTTGGATAGTATGAGAATGTATTGTTTCATTTTTTGGATTGGTCTTTTCAAGAATGAATGTGGTAATTCTTTTACATTACGGTTTAACTTGAATTTTGAACCAAATAAAGGTGGTTTCGATTAGCCCTCTCACAATCGTATCAATATGATTTATCTATTGAAATTAAATTTAGCCTTCAAATTGTAAAAATTTAAAAAAGTACCGTATGTAGTTTTTTAATGCAAAAAATCAGTATAGATATATATATTTCCAGATTTCTTCTCAATTTCCAGCTATTTTCATATCTTAAAATCAAATGTACTATACTATAATCAATATACTATAATATAATATAATACTGTATTACATTAGTTGATTTGCCAATGAAGGCGCCTGAGGAATTCTAGCCGACATATAACTCGATATTTTTCCTAACAATTATTGTGTACTTCCTAACACACTTGTGTACAAAATTAGAATTTCTTTGGTTTCTTGCAAATGCAGAAATGAAATAGACCTTCACTCTACTTCATCCTTTGCTTGAAATCGTCATTACCAGAATAAAATTATTAATAAAATAATGTTCATGAATCATGTCTGATTTTCTACTACCTGCAATATACCATAAGACTGAAATGGTATTTGAAATTTCGTAATTTTGCATTATTCGTATTTAGTTCATAATATAGCTATGACGAAAAACTTTTCTCCAAACTTTTTCATTAAGTGATCATTCGTTGAATAAATCAATTTACTAAATAAAAATATTCTAATTAATTATGTTCTATCGATAATATTGATTTTGCATGGTTCTTATGTTCATAATTTCCATGCAAGTCTCACCTCCTCCCTGCAACAATTGGTAGCTTATAATTTATTTATTTTGGTAAATACTGTGCATCCCTCTAGAAAACTGATTATAAATCTCATTCCACTGTGGATTTCGAGCTTGAAATTTACCTTATTCATTAAAAAACGCTTTTCAAAGTACTTCTTTGAATAAAAGGTTGTTTTTTGTTGTTGTTGAACTGCATTAATACACTGTATAAAGTTAACTAAAGCTGATCAATGTAGAGAGATGAAATTAGAGAGAACTAGTTTAATAATTATTCAAAATTTTAATTTCAATAATGGTTTGTTTTTATTATAATTATGTCTATGGTAATTTGAATTTCCAATAGGAGCTTTGAGACAAGTTAGGATGTTCATTTGGTCGAATCTGTTTTATGAATATAAAAATATTTTATCAATGCTCTTCATCACTCAATTTCTGAATGCAGCTCTGTGGTATCTTGAACTACACAAAACTTCAAACTAATATTCCAATGAAATATAGACTAATAAGCTTAGAATCTTGGGAATCAATTTAACGCAACATTAAAAACTTTGATTAATATCTGGTTGTTAAGGAGTACTTTGAAGCGATTTATCTGCAGTACAACATATTCTAAAATTTATTGATGAAATATTAGTCTTTGACCCATTTTGCTGTTGGACAACAAGTAATTTATTAACATGAATTATGTATTCTTGACCTAAAACTCTGACATGTTCACAAAATATTCCAAACTAGTGTGATTATTTTCTAGTTGATGATTGAATATTGTATTATATTTGCAGTAGGCTACCGTATACAAAAAATTACAAACATTGAAAAATTATGAGTACAGTGGAAAATTGATAATTCAATACTAGAATGTTTGTTTATTGATGGTTTATTTTGATTTTGCAGTTTTGGAAAGGCCTTCCTCTCAGATGTCGTATTTGGACCATTTTCTCAAGGAGTCGTCGTCGTCTCGCCATGCTGGATCGGTTGAAAGCGAAGAGGACATCGACGACAATCGAGTGCCATCTGTAACTAGTAGCAAATCAAATCTATCCGAACTTAGTATAGTAAGTAACACACAATATATTCACATCCTAATGAACCTTGGAATAATTTTTCATTTACTAACTTAATAACTATTATAACTCACAATAAGGTTATTAGATTCCAATTCCCTACTGTGATTATTTTCTACACCCCATTCACGATCACTTGAGACGGAATAAACAAATTTTGTGTGTGTGTCCACGTGTAAAGGTAAGTCTCCTTTATCCGACGGTCGGCCGTAGTGCAACAGCTGTAGCCAATCCCCAATCACAGATATGGTTTGTTAAGATCAGAAGACTTTTATAATAGTTAGAGGTATCCTTAGATCGAGATCCTTTTATTATTATTTGTTGTTACAATTGCGACTCATATAAAGTATTTTAAGCAAAGGTGATAAGTGGATGATGATGTTTAGGCTACATAGTGAATGAATGATGATGGTTGCTGAATGTTTAAATTACAATTTTAACTTTAAAAAAACACTTCCCACTTCACAAAATCCTGAATTTTGATTGAGTTCACTGTTAACAATGAAGATCTGATCAGAAACACTAAATAAAAATGTTCAAAAACTTTGGGATTTTTTAATGAACTGAGATATGGTTTGTTAAGATCCGATGACTTTTACAATAGTTAGAGGTATCCTTAGATTGAGATCCTTGAAGGGTCCTTAATATTCAACATAACCTTAATTCAGGTCGGTGAGTAGCTGCTAGAAATTGATCTGAAAGACATTATTACCAGAGAAAATACAAGCACGATATAATTTTTTTGGAGACCATTTCCCCCCAAAATAGGGTTTTTCAAATACAAGGATATCTTTTAATTGCTCTAGTTCAAAAACTATACAAGGGAGAATGGTCTACTTGGTCTCAAATTGTAGAGGACAAAATTATCCCCAGAGGGATTTTGAATTGAACAACTCAAAGGCATATGTCAAAAGATCTGAGCGAACAAAAACTGAAAATACTCAATTATAGTTTTTCTTGAAAATTAACCTATTTTTTGAAAAATCGTTCTTCGGTTTCTAGTGAAGATAAATAGATGATTCTACCACCATTCTCTTGCAAATTTTATTTACTTAGGTTGAATAAGTTTTTTTATCCGACGCTTCGTTTTAACGTTATTTCAAGAAAACCAAAAAATGAGCAAAATTTTCCAATATGGCGGCCAAAAAAACAATTTTTGGACACGAGTTGAGAGTGGGATTTTTTCACGTTAAATAGGAGGGTGTCAGCTACCATTTCCACCATAAAACAATTTTGTTGCAATTAGTTCCACCTCCAACCCTAGAATGACTCGACTATAAGAATATATTAACATAATATATTTGTTTCAAAATTATGAATATTCATCCTGCATTGTTGATTTGTCATTTAAACTCATGAATAATTATATCTGTCCATAAATATTTGTCGACTCTATTCTATTCAACCCTTTACCATTTATGACTCAAATCATCTTCTAATACGCCAATTTCTTTTTGCAGGAAACAAGCTCGCTGGACCTTCACAGCCGTTCGGGGGGCTCGCACATGCTGGGCGGAGGTGGGCCGTCGGGGGCGCTACACCCGCACGCGGCGCACGCGCACCACATGCCCAAGTCGCACCAGTTCCTGGTTCGCACGTTTTCGTCGCCCACCAAGTGCAACCACTGCACATCGCTGATGGTGGGCCTCACCAGGCAGGGCGTCGTGTGCGATGTGTGCGGCTTCGCATGCCACACCTCCTGCTGCGACAAGGTGCCCGCCGTCTGTCCCGTGCCTGCCGATCAGAGTGAGTTATATATTTTCAAGTCACTATACATTTATAATATATCAAATCAAATTTATTGAGGTTTTCGAAAACAAAACATTATAATTAAAGCGTTTGACTTGATTACGAAGCAAGCCAAATCACCTGCAAAGAAAAATCTTGTGCGCATGTAAGAGTTGCTACTATTCCATAAAAATAGGAAATAGTCTTGTCGAGCGAAGAAGATCCACGCATGCCTTGTTACACTCACGCTTCAAACGGCCATTTTGAAGTAATGTCTTCTTTGCTGAACAAGGCTGTACCAGCCAAATTGTTGGCTGGTGTTTTGAATATGGTATTTAAGAGGATTCATTACTGAAGTAGAGATGTTCAGTAACTTTTTTGTATAAAATTCCTCCAAACCCAGAAATCAGTGTTAGAGAAAAACACTTTCTACTCGAAGCTTTTCTACTGTAAGAGTATATTTTTTTAATAATTATTATTCAATGTATTGTCTAATCCAATTTCCTGATATATGATGGTTTTTATCTGTAATTTTGCATTCATGAATAATTCTGGAGAAATTGCAAATCTAATTAGTATTATTTCCTGCTTTCAGCCAAACGACCACTAGGAATAGATCCGACCCGAGGCATAGGCACAGCCTACGAGGGCTATGTGAAAGTTCCGAAAACCGGAGGCGTGAAAAAGGGCTGGATCCGGCAGTTTGTGGTGGTGTGTGACTTCAAGCTGTTTCTCTACGACATCTCCCCGGATCGCAACGCGCTGCCCTCTGTTTACGTGTCGCAAGTACTGGACATGCGCGATGAAGAGTTCGGCGTGTCTTCAGTCAGGGACTCCGATGTCATTCATGCCACCAAGAAGGATATACCTTGCATATTTAGGGTAATACCACGTTTTTATTTATAACTGTGACTAGTGGAATGTGGTGCTACATGTCTATTTACATTCCGTAGTATCATATTATTCTGAAGATGGTATGGTCTGGTCGCTCACATTCCTTCACTATGGTCACTTCAAGCAAGTAAGAGTGTAACTGCGCATGAGCAGATCTAAAAAAGGGTTAAAATTATTTTTACCAACTTACAGCTGGTGAGATCTGACGAGAGACAGATGGTGAGAGTGGGACTTTTTTCATTTTAACTGCTGGCTGGCATCATTGAACAGTTGCCATTTTCAAGGAATGTTAATTGTGTGAGACCAAACTATATAATAGCATCGGAATATTTTTATATTTTGGTGTGAATAATATGTGATACTTGATGATCGTAATAGCTCATGTATAATATTATCTTAATACAGTTCATGTGTGATGATCATAATTATCATGATAGTTCCAGTGATTCATAATCTTTCATTTGTTATTTGTGTTGATTTTGAGAAACTTGCTTTTTAATCGTTATTGCAATACACTGTATTGATTATACATTTTTATGTAATTTTATCTTTCTGTAATTTCATCAATGTTGCACTTGACGACCAAGCTTTATTCAATCAATAAACAATATTCTATAAAAAACAATAAACAATATTTCAAATAATTCACCGAAAGTTGAATTGGTTGTCAATGAACATTCAGATGAATAGTAATACACATCTCAGTGCACCCACCCCTGGTCTGAATACTCTGAATATTCAATAATTACTACTTAATATTCATGAATGAGTTGTTTGCCACGCACCACAGCTTCAAATACTTTCCCAGCATAAACATTATTCGTCTCTTCCAAAAGCCGATTAAAATTTGTACTTTATAATTGAACAACCCATGAGAAATCTTGAATGTAGGCTACTCCTGATAATAATAATAATAATCATCATCATCATCAAAATGTAAATACTCATGGAATGAGATTGTTTATTAATCATATTTTGTTTTTGCTTTAAGAAATATAAATGTGGTTTTTATCTATGTTTGAGGTGTGACTTAACGTGTGTGTGTCTTTTAACAATCTTAAACGTGGTGTCCATTTGTGTCCATTCCTGCAGATAACAACATCACTAATGGATCCGGTAACTGAAGTCGGTATAAAAAATCACACTCTCATGCTTGCTGATACCGAAAGCGAAAAAACGAAATGGGTTGTTGCGCTAACCGAATTACATCGAATATTGAAGAGAAACAATCTTCCCAACACAACGGTAAGTGAAGGTTTCATCATGACCTTTTTTATTGAATAGATCAATCAATTCTTCTGAGATCTCTATTAAATTTGAATAGTCTATTATTTATTGAATTTCACAAGACATTCATCACTAAGTAATAGCAAAAATAGACTCTAAGTCATCGATGAACGTAATTGAATCCTTGAGTGCTGGGTATTGGCCACTCTGTTAGGGTGTCTACTTAGTGATCGTAAAGTTGAGTAACGAACACTGTGGTCTGCTCTTGTATGGGTAACCAGTATTTGGCCAAGTACACATTGGCGAGGTGTAACCTACCCGTGTGGCTCTACCTCCCCACAATTAAAAGCCATACTAATATTTTTATCGAATCCTTAATTTCTCAATTGATATTGCTTGAAATGATACAGTAAGTCTTGGAAGGTGTAAAGTAAAGGCTACTAATGAACCGAATGAAATCGATTTCGTTGATGCTACCAGGAAGACCGGAAGTCATAACTTTCATTATTAAGAACAAACACTATGGTGAGAACTCAAGCTTTGAACATTCTTATTCGTCTTTGAGGCTTAATGTGACAAGAAACAGTACTGTACTGTAACGGAATATCTTTTTACAGGTTTTCAGAGCAAAAGAGCTGTTGAATAACACTTTGGCCTTCATAAAGAACGCGACTTGTGGTGCAGTAGTTGATCCAGACCGTCTAGTCATTGGAACAGAAGAGGGTCTCTTCTGTTTGGATCTGGATCGCTGTGGTAAGTTCATTTATTTTACAAACATATAAACAACTGGTATGGAATTTTATATAGTTTTAATGGTATGGAAACAACAGTTTTTGATAACCCAAAGCTGTTTCCGAGTTGATATAGTTGAAATTATGTATGTGATTATGAGAACCTACATGTGTTTCTCAAATTTTCAACTTCCTCCTCTTCGCCTCTTCAATATATTCCATATCAAAATGGCTTTCATTTATTATTTAAATAATCGAATTGAATTTTTCTCATTGAAAATCTACACTGTTGTATTTGGGTGCATAATATGACTTGAAATTCACAACGAAATAAGAACAGTAAACTTACAACCTTGCTTAATCAACTTTAGGAGTGATCCAAAAATATAGGACAATGTCAAAGAACAAATTCTTGTAAGCTTCCTTCATCACTTAAACTGCCTTTGGCTTTCATTTTGAAGGAAAATTATTTTCAATTTGAACAATATTACTCCATTTGAAGATGAGATGACAGAAAATTAAGTAGGAAACTTGATTATAAATATTGTGAATACGTTTTTTGCAACTGCCAAAATTTGAATTGATTTGAAATTTGTTTATTCATATATGTGCTTCAATATTTCAATACCAACTAGTAGGCAACCCATGCCCTAGAACAGAGCTGTACAAAATTGACGTTCTTGGAAGAATCGAGTTACATGAATCAAGTTTAGCAAAGTTGATTGCTAAACAAAATTATATCTAAAACAATTCTTAGTATAATTAAAATCTGTGAGCAAAATTCCAAGATAGTGCGTTATCTGGAGGTTGAGTTTGAGTGTTGTATACGCAAAAACACCCAAGTATTTTATGATAGTAGTAAAGCTAGATTTCTATTTTTACAAGTCGCAGGCACATGTCGGGGAAAAGATGTAATAGAAACACTTAGTTGTATGGAGTAACGCAAATAAAAAATCAGCTGACCAGTGTACGTTGCTCTATACAACTCTGTGTTTCTATTGCATCTTAGGACTATTTACCCGTGTGACTTTTGTCGTAATGGAAACCAACATCGAGGATTATTGGAATTAACCGATGTTTGTCCTCTGTTACAGAAATAGCTCGTGTCGGCGAAGGCAAGAAGGTGTTCCAGTTGGAGTACGTGGTGGAGGAGCAGCTGTTGGTGGTGTTATCGGGTAAGCAGCGCCACCTGCGCCTCATCCCGGTGCGCGCGCTGGATGGTGACGACGTGGAGTGGATCAAGGTGGCCGAGACCAAGGGCTGCATCACCTTTGTGACGGGCGTCATGCGTCGCTCGCCCCAACTCGGCTATTGTCTGTGTGTGGCCATCAAGAGACAGGTGAAATTGATTTTCACTAATTTACTTAAACACCAAAATCAATTTGAGAATTTTTTTCAATTTTAAAAGAATTCATATTTACTAAAAAGTTTCAAACAATAACACCAAATCAAAATTAAAATTTTGGTCACAAAAATGCATAAATGTTTACTATTTTTCTAAAAACTTGTCATATTACACGAATTATTTTTGTATTGCCATTTTGTTTTCGGTCTGTTATCCTGAACTTTCTTCTCTATTATTCGATTTCATTTTTAACATGAATTGAAATAATTAAGGAAGAGCAATGATAGGTCTTTTGATATTTGTCTTCTTCTCAAATTGAATTTTAAAATTATATTAAAACGTTAAAAAATAATATATTGAACGTTAATTCACTGAATTAACGAGAACTGTACTGTGGAAAAGAAGGTTTTATCACGGTATCCTATGCCATGTAAAGCACTGTGAATAATTTGATAATGGTGTAGATTTGTTATGTGTTATGTAATTTAAGATTGAATGGTAAGAAAACTCTAGGCCTACTTTGCAAATGACATTTTTATCCCATTTCAATAATCTTATGTAATCGATATTGTTTGAATTGTAAATCTGAATATTTTATTTCAATTATTTATCGTAGTTTTCATCAATGAAAACCAAGTACTCGATGAAAGATACAAAGAATGGTTTATTGGCAGTTATCGTAGAATGTTCCTCTCTACTGGAAATCTCTCAACAATTTCTTTAAACCTTCAAATTTATTCAACCTTCAAAAACCCACAAACCTTCAAACCAAAAATTTCTTCAAAATTGTTGTAAAACGTTCCCTCTACTGGAAATATATCTCAGCAATTCCCTCAATTAATTTCTCTAACAATAACATCATGTTCTATATTTTCCAGCATACATCACAAGTGATAATTTACGAGATCACCCGAACGAAGATGCGCCACAATAGACTGAGAGAGCTGATGCTTCCGACGCAGGCGCAGACTCTGCACATTATGAGTGAAGGAAGACTTTGTGTTGGTTACCAGTCCGGCTTTAGTCTTTACAGTATTATGGGCAATCACCATCCAATCTGTGAGTCACCAATAATTAATTTTATACTTAGTTATTAAGAGTTGGATGATTTTCAATTAGTGAATATAAATATTTGTTTGTAGAACCAATAATTAGTGCATGTCGATATTTAAATGAAGAGACAAAATATCGTCACACCGCAGTGTTATTAGAAAATTGACATAGGCTACCGGTTTCGGTTGCTACATTATTATCAATCTCTGGTAAACTAGAACAGACTTATTAGAAAATCGAGATACTGGCTTCGGTTGCTACACCGTTATCGTTCTCTGGTAATCTAGAAACATTTTTCAACCTCCTATCAAAAAGTCTTACAAAATATGTGGGATAGATTATTTAATAGGATCCAATGAAGTTACATAGAATCTTATACAATTTTAAAGTAAATAAATATGTACTCTATAAGAAAACTGTACTTCTAATTTGATCCTGAACTACTGATCAAATTGATTTTTCTCCATTTGAGTTGTTACATATTATTTAAATTGAGATTTTCCCTAAATTTATTGTAAATTCGTTTCTATTTACAGCTCTAGTACATCCTGACAACCAGTTGATGGGGTTCTTGTCGTACAGTGCTGTTGATGCCCTGAGAGCAATCGAGCTTCCGCGTGGCGAGTTCCTGATGGTGTTCCAGTCGTTGGGTGTCTACGTTGATGCTCAAGGTCGCAAGTCGAGGGATACTGAACTCATGTATCCTGCCGTACCGACAGCAGTTAGTAAGTATCCGTTCACACTGCATCTTGTCTCACATTTTCAGTGTACTCCTTGTCGCAAAATTTAATATTCTTGTTAACAATACAATAACTATGCTCAAGTTGAGAAGAGAGGCCGTCATAATACTCTCTCTACATTACATTACATATAACTAACAGTATTTCAGATTCAGAGACTGTAGACTCAAAATTTGTCTATTGAGCGCCACACTTTTGTTTGGTTTTGTGTTTGTCAATGGCTCAACAGCTCAAGAAGGCCTACCAGCTGGTTGCCAGTTTCATATTCACTCCACTATGCAGTCCGTCCAAGCTTGTTTGGTTAGCTAGATCAAATACACCATACTTTTTGTAACTCTCAAGTGATGATTTAGACGCAAATCATAAGTTATAATGAGTTATTTTTTCTGAGTGTGATGCCCACATGGGCTCCAAGGCCTGTGCGTGAGTAATGAGAGTGATAATGATGAGAGTTGATAACTACTAACCCCGTCAAAAGACGGGGTGGCCGTATTTATGTGATTGTGCTGTCATCAAAAACTGTTCCCAGATGAAGAATCGAACCTCGGAACTTCGGGTTATCAAACCGGAGCGTTATCACTTATTCCAACGAGCTAACAAATTATTTGCTTCTTACCTACATTTTACTTTTTCCAGTGATATTAGAAGCTTTTGAATCAATGTAAAGAGTAAATAGACCATTTTAGATGTTACAGAAGTTATTTTTAATGTTGTATCTGTTGAAAGAATTTTGTAATTAATTGAAAGAGTTCAAGTTTGCCTGTAATACAAAAATTTGACAAAAAATTACGGCTGGTAAAAATAATTTATCTCAGCATATTGTTATGGAGCTCTTCATACTAATAGTCACACTTTCATTGTTCAGTTTCTGTATAGCTTACCCATTCACTTTCTCCCTCAAATGAATTATTCAATTATAATAATGAAATCAATAAAATTATAATAACTTGGAAAAAAGGATTTTCTTAATTGGCTGAACACAGTGGACAACTCTGTATTTAAATTGAAGATTTAAATACGGAAACCAGACATGAAAAGACATGACATTTAATTTGAAGATTTAAACCAGACATGAACAACTCTCAGAGTGAATGAATTTGGACAACATTAAGATGATTGTTAATTTTTTCAGGTTATTGCGATGGCCATCTGCTAGTTTACAGTGACACGCACGTCGATGTTTTCAACGCGGGAACGGGTGACTGGGTGCAGACCGTTAACATCAAGAAAGCCAGGCCCCTAAACTCCACCGGCACTCTCAGCATTTGCGTTATCAACGATCTGCCATACATTGTCTACCTCAGCAATATCCATCAAAGTGAGTTTGGCTCGTTCATCAGAATTATTTCAAAATCGACAGTATTGTTTTTGTTTGGGAGCGCTTTTGTTATAACTTTGCATTAATAAATGTGAAGTGTCCATGTATTGTGACTTTCTGCATGATTATAATTAATTTTTCAAGCTATTCCCGTATAATTTTGAAATATATTCCCAGAAATATCGCTATGAAAGATGAGCATTTTGACCAATCCAGGTATTTTATTCACTATCAAGATGATACTTTAAGGGAAGTCCATACATATTATCTTGATTATCTTCAGAAATTCGTCTTATTAAAATTGAATTGACCTTGGATACATTGCTTCATTTATTACTAAATGTTGTTGGGGAACTCGTGACAAGACATATTCACAATACTAGATCATAGGATACGATTTGACAATCTAATCTAAAATCTTTCTATGTAACTTGATATTAATATGATCTAATCAATGCATTTCTTGCAGGAGAACTGATCAATGTGTCTTGCTGTGATGCAACGGGAAGAGTTGTTCCACGACCTAGAAGAAGGTTTTCAATGAGAGAAGGTCATCGAACCGCTAGACCGTAAGTATCTCAATACTTGAGATTCAATAATATACTTGATAATGCTCAATAATTGATAATTTTTCATATTATGGACGTATACATGAACTTCTTGCTTCGTAATTGAGTAAGTGAGTAATGAATTGCGTGCGAGATTGATTGGTGAGATGATTGAACGTGCACGCCTAGCGAGATTCCAACACACGACCAGGCAGTGCTAGTAGACTGAAGTTTATAACGCCCTAGACCATTAGGCCAACCTGGCCAGCAAATTCATTCAATAAAGTAATTAGGTAAATCTAAGGTTAAGTGTAAGAGTCTAAGTCTAAGGACCTGCGAGTCCTAACTTCGCATGTTATGAAAGATAAAAATAAATAAATGATTCATTGTATATTTCAATCTTTTTCATCAACAGATAAGCCAGAGTGCTCAATCTCCAATTTCGCTGGTGTAAAAAATTGGATTAATACTTGAATATTTTTGCTTTTACTTTTTAAATAGTTGTGAATCGTATCAGTTGTCATCGTATTAGTTGAAATTAATAATGAATAATAATTCAATATTTTCGTTTTCAGGCCGGACAGACGTTCAAAGATGATTTCAGCGCCGACAAATTTCAACCATATCAGTCACATGGGACCCGGTGATGGAATTCAGATACAACGACTGCTAGATCTTCCCACCACGTTGGAAACTGCCGACCACACATCACAACACATACCTCAAAGGGTAATTATTATTCTGATCATCTTTACTTGAATACCTCTGTATTAGAGACGTTTTTGTTGCTCATGGCAACTGAAAAATATATTGGTTCAAAATTTAAAGTTTTAATGAATATTTGGGAATATTTTCAATTTCAAAATGTTAATTTGGCTTTCATGACAACCTTTCTGGTTTTTAAATTCAAATTTTTTTCATAATTGTGTCTTTCTAGAGTGAAAATTGTGTTAGTGAATATTGAAAAGGGACGCAACCTGTATTTGTAAATTTTAATCTAAATTGGACTAGAAGTTTTGTCCAAATGCCTGTTTTAAAATCATTGTAATTAAATAATATCGTAGCCTGCTTTTTTGGCTTATTGTCTTTCATTGATTTCAAATTTACATTCAGCTAAAATACCAGAGACAATTGTCCATAGCTTTTTTAAGTAGAATCCATACAGTATTGTTATTCGATGACAATATAGTTAAAGGTAAAGTAGGTACAAGTACACCAGGTACAAGTACACCAGGTACAAGTACAAGTACACTAAGTACAAGTTCACTTCGTAAAAATAAAGCAGGTACGATTATACCATGGACAAGTTCACCAAGTTCAAATTTGTGACTTGAATAGCTTGACATAGCTTTCTTTAGTTTATTATCTCTATTTATACTTTACAGTATCATAATGGTAATTTTAGTCATCAATAGTCCAAGTTTTAAACTCAATAATATAGAGCTAAGATTTGCTATTAAACTGATTAAATATATTTTCAATGTTTATTTCAGATCTTCCATGGCCCAAGTGTTCCTTCAAAGATGGCGCATCCACCGCCGAGGCATCCGCCACATCCAGAACCGAGACATCTGCCTAGAACGCCTTCACAAATGCAGACTTATTCCGGGCATAATGGTAATTATTTAAGCTTATTTATCATGAATTTCCCCTGTTTCTTTTTTCAATTGGAAATCAGCCGGTTCCTGATCTTCGGCTACGGGTTTTAAAAATTCCGTCGAGGCAGATGATGATCACATTGTGTTCTGAGGATAATGTAGATTTATATAATGGATGGTAGATGGTAGATGAAGGGCTAGTCGAATTTTCCCCAACATATCACGACCTCTTCATTCAAGAATACTGTGATTTAACAATACTGTAATCCCATCTTTTATTACCTGCTTGTTTTTGAGAGGTGATTTTAAAGATGTCGGAAAAATCGCATGGCTTCGAAGTTGGTACATGCTTGAGCTGAATTTATTTATTTTTATGGTAATGAAATTTGAGAGTTAATTCTAAGAAATCTATACAGAAAATAATTTTAGTTATTGAAATTTGAGCTTTGAGGTGTAAAATAAATCATACTTTGAATGTAATTTCTTAGTTTTTCCCATCGAATTTTTCACACACATCTTCTACCCTCTGTATAAACTAATTTCTAATGGATATTAACAAGCTTAATGGACTTTTGATTCTGATACTACAATGTTTCACGATGAAAAATATACATTTCTATAAACAATTTTTGTGTTGAAAATATTTCGAAATGTTTTTAGAGATTTTGTCATTTCTTAGTACGGTATGGTTGTGCACAGTTGACATTCCTTAAAAATGGCCAGTTGTAGCGAGAGTGTAACTGCGCATGCGCAGATCTGTAAATTTGAGTGAAATCACTCCTGCCAACCTGCCGCTGATGAGATGTGATGAGAGACAGGTGGTGAGAGTGGCACTATTTTCATTTCGACTGCTGGCAGCATTGAACCGCCCATGGATGTAATCTCATGTTTCATGTCTTTTCTACTTTGATGCCATACCTTCACATCGAGTTTTAATTGGTATTTGTATGTTTTGGCGGTGCAGGTTCGACGTCGCGCAGGGCTCCCGCTCCGCCGCGGCCCTCGGTCACGCCGCCGGCTTTGCCACGCACGCCTGAGGCGCCTCCCGCCCCCGCGCCGCCCGCTCCCGCCCCCGACTCCGCCTCTGACATCTTACATCACAGCGGCGCCTCATCGCTGCACGACCTATGCAAGGTAACATACCTCTCTCTACACTGGACATATTTTCATGATACTGAAGACCACTTTACACGGAGCCTTTCTGATACGCAAAAGTGATACAAAAGTACAAAATTGATACGCAATCGTATTGATCATCTCATTAATCGCCCTTGCACTCTCCATTGCCCCACCTAACAAGTCGAAGTACTTGAGTGGGCATTATCCGCGAAAAACCCGATTATAAAAGACGTTTTAATATGATACAAGATCTTCAATTCCGTTCTTTAAAAATCTATAACTATTATTACGTTTTATTGGTTTGTTTTGTTTTTGAGGTTGATCCCCACTTGAACTCTTATTCGTGGGTAATTAGAGGGATGATTGATGATGAAAGATGACGACTATAATTACTTTTTAGGTAGTCGGGACCGACGGCTTATCGTTTCTTCTGAAATATAGAATCTAAAAAATACGTGGAAAATTGTAAAATTGGTGTTTATTCTCATAAATCTGTCTTCAAATTCCCATGTATTTCAATTTCAATTTATTTATTAAAACACACAAAATACAAAAATAAATACAATAAATTTCAAAAAACAAATATCCAATAACTATGACACATTGAACAAAACACAGGCTTCATGGTTGGGTGTGCTGGAAAGAAAAGAGAGAAGAATAATAATACCTAACCAACTATGGTTTCCCATGTAATAGGCAGGTAGGATGAAGAGATATATAGAGATGTATAGATCGACTGGATGTTTTCCAGCAAGCTAGCATATTTCAGTCTACTCTTTCCAATCAATAATAAATGCTCATTTAAGCACTATGGTTGGCTCATAATTAATACCATTTATAGCGAGCGATGAAATTTTTGACTGGAAACGAGTAAACTTGGTGTTAGTATTTAGTTCAATAATGATAGACATCTTATATGAACTATTCTGATTTGTCCACTAATTTCTGTTGAAAAGTCTAGTATTTACAGATGGCCCTGGCTACAACCAGTTTAGTTGAGAGTCTCAGTGCAGCGCCAGTGTAGTCGGGATCTCTGATCTGAACTACGTCAAATTCTTGTCTCCCCACCTGGTTTTCATGTTTCCCAATATTTAGCAGTTATGGAGTAACCTTCTTGTAATAACCTTAGTTGTACAGTATCTAATTAGAACTGGTAGATGTTTGAGATTCAGGTTCAGCAGAGTTCTGATCATACAATTTGAATGTTGACAGAGCACTGGTGGCGGCAGTCCTCGTCATTCGATCGCATCGAACAATAGCAGCAACCCGAGCACGCCTCCCAGTCCGGGCCACGACCACGGCTCATCCAGCTACGACAGTTAGAACATTGTAACTGGCAATCACAGTTACCCTCGTCAACTACTGAGTCTTGTCTTCCATGGAATCAGTAACAAATTGGAAGTAGCCTAATTACTTTTCCCCAATACATATTTATAACTTAGGAAATTATCTACAATATTAGCCAATTTTCCATGTATATGCACTCACAATTGCTGACTTGCTTTTTTAATTCACATTTACGCTGTTTCATTGCTGATTGTTCAATGGAAGGGTGTAAGTCTTCGAATATTTGTGAGAGAAAATAATTATGTATCCATAATCCAATTACTGTATCAACTTTTATGTTATTTGATATAATTCATTTTTTATAAATGATGTGAGCGTTAAAAGTTGCCTTTCATCAATGGCCTCATCTAAGGTATGGTATCATCTTAGGCCTATTCGATGAGTTTAATGAAATATGTTGAGATTCAATGTGCAACATATTTAGAGCATAATATTCTTCATATTTACGTATTTATTGTATGTAAAGGAGATATCGCTCACCTATTGCTAAATTTTTGTGCATGCATTTTCTTTTAAACTCGTTAAGATATTATTCCTCAACTTGAAATGATTATTCAACATTTTAAAATTATTTCTTCTGTCTAAATGTGATACTGAATTCGAATTTGTGAGTTATCATTGAACAATACAGGTCTTCAATTGTTTTCTATCATGTAGGTACTATCAGAAACAATAATACAGATATCATACATTTCAATAATAGATAAATGTGTCAAGCTCTGTTAAATCATCTAGCCATTTTTTTATGGTGGTATGAAATGTTATAATTGATGAGGGTTACATTTTTACTCTGTGGAAACTACATTATGGCTATTAACAAATCATCAAAAAATAACTCTATATAAATAATAATGGTTTAAAAAAAATAATTATGATTTAGCATGAAAAAATTGGAAATGGAAAATTCTCAAGAAGCAATGGAAAAATTTGCTTCAAGCAAAAAGAAAATATCAATCAATTATACCTTCTACTCACCTACCTCTATAATTCGGTACGTTTCAACTCTGTAAATTATAACATGACAATTACTGTATACTGCCAAAATAAATTACTTTATTCCAAGTAATATTTTTGGAAAAGCTAGATTTAAATAATTAGCTCAATAACTTCAAATCATCAATGCTTTCCCGGAGATTATCACTGAAATTCTTTATATTCATCCATTTAATTGAAACGTTCAGCAAATATTAATTTTTCTATTAAATTCTTTAATCTAGTATACATTCTTGAGGTTCAATTTTCTATAAGTATCAGTATGAAGGTAATCCATGTGCATTATTGATGGTAAAAATAAGTTTTCACTCAACTTATTACCTGTCAATTATACGTAAATCGCTATTAGTACTTAGCTAGTGATTATTCATTCATAACTAACTCATGAAAAAATCAGTCATTTTCATGAAAAAATAAGTAACCATAGGTTTGCTTGAAAATAAAAATTGAGTAATATCTGTGGGGTACATTATTTAGAGACGAAAATATTATTACGATACAAGAATTGTTCAAATTGTTTATGATGAATATTATAGAAATAGCAATAAATAATATTATGTACAATGCTGAGGATTTAATATCTATCGAAAATAAGGTATAGAATGCTGATAACCTTCTTCTCATCTTTTTTCAGTAGTTTCAATGAAATATGCGTAACCGTCTTCAAAATTGAACTTTTATTTGAACTTAAAATTGATAAATTTGAAACCTTTTATTAGTAATTACAGTAGGTAATTATTTCAACATTGTAAAATTTTCATTTTTAAAAATCGCAGCTTGGCCCGTGCCTATTTTTAATTTTTTTTAAATATATTTCTCAAGTATACCAGATATTATCTGTTCTATCATAGAACATGAAATGTTAGTGGTAGTGTTTGTGAAACATAAATGGTAGTGAAAACTACCATAATGGTAGCTTATTGTTCTGTCATCCTCTTCTCAATTTTTATTTATTAATAATAATCAATGGACGTAAAACATTTGATCATTATCTACGTTGAATTGTATAATTTATAAAATAAGGAGTTATTAACGAGCTTATTAATCGATCTATGGTTGAAAATGACATAATATGTCATATTATAACCTATGTGTTGAAGATTTTATATCAAAGTTTGAACATGTATTATCTTTCTTATGTTCAACATGATCCTCATGTTAGTTTTCCTTGAAATCTAGATCTACATTTAGAAAAGTTCAACTACTTACGAGTCCTGAATGTTGGGGGTAGAAGCTATTACCGAATTCATAAGTAAACTAGTATCAATGCTATTGGTAATATAGTCAATTCATTTTGATGTATAAAACCACATCAAAATCGTACTGAATTAGTGAAACATTAATTAAATTTATTATAATTAATTCATCGGTAGGATCTACTTTGACTCATTACAATGTGTTTGAAATTTTTCAACAGTTTTACTCTTCTTGATAAATAGGATAAATTTGTATTGACTTTTTACCTTTGATGCAATACATCACATAGTATATTCGAGTATACTTAGAGATGTACACTCAGAGAAGTATACAAGTATACTTGTATGCATTGTATACTTAGAGATAACCAATTGAAATTATTATAATTGTAGGTACTTTAGAAATGACAAAATAGTTAGTTTGGAAGGCTTTTTCATATGTTACTGCTAACAAACATAGAACTATTTTGTCTTCCGAAATAAATAATGATATATTATATACTTGGCCATAATAAGAGTCTTTAGTGTTTCAAGTCTTCATTGTATGCTAAACAATATTTAAATTATTTTTAAGAACAATCGGAATTTTATGTTTTAAATTCTAAACATTCTGAAAACTATTGCATGCTTCATATCAGCATTGCTTCAACAACTTTCAATTTCTTAAGCAATAAATAATAGAGGAATACGCGAGAATGTCTGCAATCGAGGTTTCATAGTACTTATTGAACGATTTATATCATAGTTTATAAGAGTATGAATATTTATTACGTGAATTTTAGGAGTTGATTAATTGAATTGAAGTAGATGAAAATGTATATAATATATATCAAAATGACAAAAACTGTTCTAGTATATTGACATTTCTGTAAAAGAGTTTGTTTACGATTAGATAGTTTTAAAGAACAATAACTACTATAATGATTGTACTTGTTCAATAGATGTAAGATTTGTAAATTTCTTGTTTTTATAATAATTATATCATGCGTGTTTCATATATATGATTTTATAAACATTTATTTATATTGAATTAACTGAAGTACAACTTTCTGATGGATACGAAAGAGCATCCATTTAAAACACGATGTAATTTTTAAAGTGATATATTTATTATTATTTGTGTATTTTTTAGTTTATTCTTATTTTAATGAGCAGTATTCCACCTTGAACAAGTATTATTATTGTCACCATAACACTAATCCTTAGTTTGTACTTTGTTGTTTATTAATTCGATTTTTCTACCAAACATTGTGTTTATTCTCAACTTATTTATTTTTTAACAACTACTGCTACCAAATGCATTTCTTCTTCATCTCTGCATCTCCTTTTTCGTTTGCATTCATTTGTGAATAAATCATGATAATATTATATGTATTTTATGAACACAATAAAATGACTATTGAAATTTTATATACTATTATTATTATTAATTTTAACCACTCTGAAAACTTTATTAGAAATTAACCTTCGTAAAATGATGTCATTTGGCGTAGATTTATTAATGGGATATTATGCAATGCTTATTCTGTCAGATGACTACATTTCAGTGCGCTAAAGATTAATGGGCATTTCAACAATCGGCTGCTGAATAAAATTTTAATGAAAGTTGTTAGTAAAGTAAGCTTATTTTGTATTTTATTTTCCAAATATTACAGTCGAAGTAAAAACAGTTTATTTAAATAATTTTTATTGGTCTCAATATGGATGATATTCTCTGCAAGATTGATAATAATCCTGAGTCAAGTCCTGTATAACTGAAAAAGTAGATTTCCACTGGACATGAATTGCACAGGATATACCTGCTATGCCAAACGGTAGTTATTTTATTGTTATAATAATGTTTTCAGTATAAATCAGACTTTTAATTTTGTTGCATACACCATGATTTTTGTGAGTCTGGTTTTTTGCCGTGATTATATATTTAACTACATTGAACAGAACTTAGCAAACACATGATGTGTCTCTTCGCACATTCAATTTGCCAAGCTTAATTCAATTTATAAAATTATAATTTATGGTAAAATTTGTAGGCACGGCAATGTGTTGCGTGAAACAGTGGTCTATGCAACAGGCAGTGGTTGTTTTAATTAATTTTTATATAGGATTCAGCCTCGATTGGTTTCATAGTTCTTTTTAAATATGACCCAAAATGAACATTTCCCAATCTATTGATAAAAAACCAATCATCCAATGAATGTCATACATAAATAATGAACATTTAAATTTCAAACTTTGAACTATAAAAATTAATTATCCATGACGGTTTGTTTCAGTACCGTATCAACAGTTATTTATTCCACTTGATGTAAAGTTGTGATATTTCATGAAATTTTGCATTCTCATTCTCAATAATTTCAAGTTTTCTCAATTGATGAGAAGTAATTTTACAGTATCAGCCAAAATAAACAGTAGGCTACTGAAATAGTTCTTAAACGATAGTACATGAACAGTTTCAGTACAGTTTATTTTGGCTGATACAGTAGCCTATATGGAATTGAAAAATAAAAAACAAAATATTTGAAAGTTTTCAGCTTTATAATATTTGATACAAAAAGACGTAAGTTTTTTCTTGAAAATTCAAAACGGTTGTGTTGGCATTTTCCACTTCCTTTTTTTGGCATTTTTCAGTTACTTCAGTTACATCACCTTCCTCATTTTTTTTCATTTTTTAGAGTTAATTAATTTCTGCTGGTCCCACTTTTTTAGCCTTCTTCCTGTCCTCTTTGACTTTCCTCAACATGAGTTCCATTGCAGCAATTGCATCCTCACTAGAATCGTGTCCATTGCTACTGATCTGTATTTGTCTGTGAAGAATGTCTCTTGTAAGGTCACTTAACTTGTGCTTCCTACAGTTACCGTAGACTACATTCGTATCGATTATTGATCTATGAAGAAGTTTAACGGCTTTCAGATCGTTTCCAATTCCGTGTCCTATGAGAATTGTTTCCGTGGTGAATAAATTCAAAAGATCGTCTTGGATGTCTGCTAATTTTGTGGAAACTTCATCCAAATCACCTTCGGAAATGCCAGAGAACTTTGTACAGTAATCTATTATTGGAAGATCAGGAGAACACAACTTATCGTAGACAACTTTGAGATTACTATCCACCACAGTACACCTGGTTAGTTCGGATCCTTCAGTGGTGTAGCACATCTCACAGTCCAAAGCATAGATTTGACAAGCTTCCTCGAAAGAGACTGTTGGTTCCCTGACCTGCTTGAACCCTGGAATGTTGTCATAGTCGACCATGTCCCGAACATGTAATTCGTTCTCCATACAACCTTCTCTCTCTTCATCACCATTACAGCAAGACCAAACTTTCTCGATCCCATACTTCCGTTTTTGCTTAAATTTCCTACCAGAATGAAACTTACAATTATTCCTCTCGATGCTAAATCCTGCAGAATCTACCTCGAATTCCTTTGAACAGTTGATACAAATGCTCTTGTCCTTGTTATAACTGCTTACACCATAAATCTTCTTCATCTTAGCATATCCAGATTTTTCGGTATGTGGAACAGGAATGCCTTTATCTTCAAGATCTTCGAGATCGCTCATGATATACTTCAATAAATCGTTGTATAGTAATAATCTATTTGCTTCACCAGTTTCCATAGAGGGAGTACTCTCTGAAGAAGTTTTCTGCGCATCATTTTTTGTTGTTGTTTCTTTTTTAAGTCGCAGGAAAAACTGTGCAAATTTATTGTAATACGTTGCTTGTGACTTGCTTGTTGAACAAATTTCTTTTTCGGCGTCAACAGCTTTTGTTCTTGCTATGTCATAACTGAACAGTTTGGAATAATTTTCAAAAGCTTTGTTGAGAAAGACTTGTCTCTTAATAATGGTAACTTTGCTATTATCGACAAATTCAACTAGCAAATCTTTTTTCAAAAGTGAAATCCCTTTAAATTTGTTTGAAGAATTTGAAACATTCTCTTTAACCTGAGTGGATTTTGTCAAGCTATTAGTGATTCGCTGTCTTTCTGCCAACAAAGCGGCAACATTCGGTACGTATGCAACTCTCATTTTATTTTCCGTTCTTTCATTACTTTTCTTGTTTGATGAACCTACAGTTTTCCATCTCTCCAATAACACTTGTGATGGTGAACAACGAGGTTTAACTTTTGCAGCTTCAATTGCACTTTTTTTCTTTTCAATTGTATCAGAAAGAGAGATTCTCTGTTTCACATTTATACTTTGGATGATAGAGCTCTGTGTTTCATGGTCAGGCACTTTTTCATTCAGGACTGTCTTCTTACTTGACTTTTCATCCAAAAGTTTATTAGGAAGTGCTTTATATTTGCAGCTCGAGTTGAGATCTTTATTACTCCCTTCAATCAATATTTCTTTATTAGATTTAGTTTTCTTCCCAGATTTTTTGCTTGCATTGTTCATCACACCATTTGTTTCATTCATGAAATTGGCCTCTGTTAATATTCGACTACTATTAACCTTGCCAAGAGTTTCCAATGAAAATAAATTCTTTGATTTATTTTTATTGTCATACGAGAAGCTCTTATCTTGCTTTACAATGCTTGCGTAAGTTTCTTTTGGCGTGTTAATGCTTTCAACATTACTTGATAAATCTTCATTTGCTGTAATAGTGCACTTACTCTCATCAAGATTACAGACTTTTTTTGAAAGGAAATCATCATTCCCATAAGCAAAACTATTTTCTTTGGTATCATTTTCATCAACACTGTATCTAAGATATGACGTATTCTTGCCTTCCAAAATATTGTTCATGAAACTCTCACCATGAGGTCCGAGGGGAAAGGTGTTTTTTGATGTATCTGAATAAGAATTATCAGTTTTAGTGAAGTGACAATGAATCCTTGAAGCATTTGTCTCAGTTTTAAATTCCCCGCCTGCAAGGTTCAAATTTGTTTGATTCGGTTTTTTGGAGTGATTTAAATCAATTTTAGAAATTGGGTTACAAATTGATAATTGATGATCATTTTTGAGCGCATCGCAACGTTTTTCGTGATTATTGAATGATTCTCCTTCATCGTATAAACTATCAAGTTCGACTCTATCGGTAAGGGTTTTTTCAGGGCTCATTCCAATATAGTTTCTATCTTCATTCAAGTTTTCCTCAGCAGTGTCATTTGAAACTGATTGGTATTCAATAGCATTTTTTGAGCCTATCACAATGTCCCCAGTTTTCAAAATATTCTGAACTGGGAATACTGAATCCCCACTAGATCCTGGTCCACTGCATGTTTGAGTTTTCTGCTTTTTAATCAATATTTCCTCGTCTATATCCAGCTTATTATTGTAACTACCAAGTGTATTTCTCTTTTTCAATAAAGCAATTGGAGTTGGTGTATAACTAAGGATGTTTCCGGTAGTTTTATTTATTGTTGTAGGATAGTCTACTCGTCCATATGTTTTAACAAAATTATTTTCAATTTCTCTAAATTCATCAAACGCTTTGGTATGATTTGCTTGAATCGAGTGGCTTGTCTTGTAACCACGTCTAATTTCAGATTGTTTGGTCTTTTTTCTATGATGGAAATGACAGTAAGGCCTCTCACAACTTTCTTGCTCATAAAATGGACAAATATATGATGCAAAAAATCCCTTGGAAGGAAGCATTTTTAGATCTTGTTACCTTTCTAACAATAAGTAACTCAAATTTTCAAAAAATATATGAATCATGGAGTTGTCGAACAAATGCCAACACATTTATGTGAACCTATTTATTATAAAAATACAAAATACAGTATTATAATCACTTAATTAATGTAATTTCAATTCTCCTTACCCAGTTTCATCAGTAGTATTTAGAAGGATGAATTTCTACTGTTTCTATCAAGTTGGTGTAAAAGGAAGGTTGAATTCAACGATAGTGAGTTTATGTACTAAACTGTAGGTGACCAACAATCTTCATCAACATATGTTTTTTAATCAGAAATTTCATTGAGAAGAATATTTCAAAAGCAGGTGGCTGCTTGCCCCATGGAATGAAATCATAGAAAAAATAAGAATTTATCAGCTGGTAAGGCCATCATTCTCAAATCAGTGAAATGAATAAAACTGGAAAGGACTCTCTTTAGTAGGGATAGGCAACCCGCAACATTATCAATAGGGTTCAATAGTGTCTGGTTTTCCTCACGCATAGTCTTAGTGGTACCAAATCGAAAAATTAGTCTGCAGCTTACAATTTTTTTTCATTTGATCCATCTCATTAAATCATATAGGCCAACTTGAATATTGAATTTATATGCGAGAGAGCATGCTATAATAGTCTGGTGCACTGCTCCATATCTGCTGGTATTTTAACTGTAACTCACTCCTTGTCCCTTACACCCCATTGCACACACTACTATTTTTGAATGTTCAATTTTTTGGTGTCCTCATAAATTCTACTAGATAAGATTGAACGAGACTTGGCTATACATCCATTATTCAAATATTCATACATCATTACTTGAATCAAGAAATTTAGCTTCCAAAATTCCATGAACGGAGATATCCGTCCTGGTTTCATGGGCGTCTTGCTAAAATCAATTTATTAATAGTCTTGATATGTTGATGCTGTTTAAATAGATAATTATCAATAGCTACCCAGTTAACTAGTTATGAAGAAGAATTCCCAGTTTGTTGATTTTCAGAGAGCTTGTGTTAGGCCTATGCGTGTTAATAATTTTCATAAATATATGGACTCAATTAATTTTTTCCAAAATCCTCGACTTTGAATAATTAATTGTTCCAAACTCTTTTTGACAATAATATTTGCATAAAAGTGACATTGGAGAACCCTACCTCTTCCTGGGCGGTCCCCATATCCTCTGACACGACTTTCATGACTTCTCCTCCTCTTCCTCTTCCTTCTCCTCATCCTCCTTTTCCTCTTCCTCCTCCTCCTCCTCCTCCTCCTCCTCCTCCTCCTCCTCCTCCTCCTCCTCCTCCTCCTCCTCCTCCTCCTCCTCCTCCTCCTCCTCCTCCTCCTCCTCCTCCTCCTCCTCCTCCTCCTCCTCCTCCTCCTCCTCCTCCTCCTCCTCCTCCTCCTCCTCCTCCTCCTCCTCCTCCTCCTCCTCCTCCTCCTCCTCCTCCTCCTCCTCCTCCTCCTCCTCCTCCTCCTCCTCCTCCTCCTCCTCCTCCTCCTCCTCCTCCTCCTCCTCCTCCTCCTCCTCCTCCTCCTCCTCCTCCTCCTCCTCCTCCTCCTCCTCCTCCTCCTCCTCCTCCTCCTCCTCCTCCTCCTCCTCCTCCTCCTCCTCCTCCTCCTCCTCCTCCTCCTCCTCCTCCTCCTCCTCCTCCTCCTCCTTCTCCTCCAAATATTCAATCGTTGATCGGCCTCTGATGCTAGACATCCGTTGTCTATGCTTTAAATGTGAAAATAGTAGCGTGACAGACCGCAATAAAAAGATGGAACTGTGGATTCAGGGGAAGTTCAGTGTCTACACTGTTTAAGGGGAGAAATATTTACAGTCGAGATGAAGTTATATTGTTCCTTTGTGGCTTTCAGCCTTTTCTGAGGCTTCAACTTCCGCTTGATCATTTCAATTGACGGGACCAACCTGTGCGGGACCCGGAGACACACCGCCGTATTTAAAACCATGGTTATAAGATTGTGATGCATATCTTTTTAATGCCTATCATGCATCTCGTTTGTATCGAGATTGGTTTGAATAGGGGTGCGTATTCTCCTTATAACTCGATCAGTGAATTGCAAATATCCACGTCAAGTAATAATTTATTTGATTTCTCTTATATTTATAAGAGAAACATATTTTATTTGAGTATTCTCTAAGATGATTGATTAACGTTATCGTGGATTCTAAGTATAATAAAAAAATAATATAAATTAATATTAATTCACGTCTTGTGGAAATATAGCCTATAAATGTTTTACATCCTACAAATAATTAGATACGGGACTATCTGAAACATGATAATCGATAATTATCATTGAAAATATTTTATATTATTTTGAATCATTGAAATAATTTATAGTGTAAACGCCTTTAAAATAAACTAAGCATTAAAATAACACAGACTTAATTCAGAATTGAAGCGTTTGACTAGCACATAAAGTATGTAGGCCATGTAGGCTACATGGAGTGATGGAGATTAGAATTTTTTTAAATGTGGTAACCAGGCTGATCCGATATTTTTCATCCTCTTTCATATTACTAAGTATCATTGACTCATTAAGATGTATTAGGGACTAGTATTAAGAATAATTTTTGGGATAACTATGGTATATAACTATACATGGTATAACTTGCATAATACTTTGGACTATGGATGTGAGTACCAGTATAGTGTGTCCAAGCAAAGAAGACCCTCTGGCAAGATGGGAAAATGACTCCAGCTTGGTCAATATTTGTTCAAGATTTATAAATGTGGTTTTAATAGTGAATCAAATTTTTTCTAGAATTTGAGATCGAATTGATAATTTCTGAACCAATATTGACCGGGCTTGAGTCATTCTCCCATCTTGCCGGAGGGTCTTCTTTGCTTGGACAGACTATACCATACGTCGTCCTTTTCCTTTAGATAAATCCTAAATAGGATAAAAAATAATGATGATAACGTTTTGTTTTTTTAATGAAAGAATGGATTCAATGAACTACAACAATGTAGGTCAAAGATATCTAAAACGATTATCTAAACTAGACCCATATGAAAAAGTGACCCAGAAAAAGAGACCCAGATGGTGAAAAGTGACCAATGAGGATAAGAAAGTGGAACAATGTAAAAAGCGTTTGTATTATTGAAACGAGATAATCTCACTGTATTTCCTGGTTTTGTTCTATTTAGCCAGCAGCAGGTATAGACTTTCCAAGCAAAGAAGACATTCTGCAAAATTGGAAAATTACTCCAGCTCGGTCAATATTGGTTCAAAAATGGTAAATTTGCTTTTAAATTGTAGATCAGAATGTTTTCTATCATTTGAAATCAATTTTTTAATTTTTGAACTAATAATGACCGAGCTGGAGTTATTATCCCATCTTCCCAGAATGTCTTCTTTGCTTGGACAGACTATATAGTTCTGGCGCCGTCCACGATGGGTGTTAGTTGTTTTCGTTGTCATGACAACAAACAGCAGAGCCTCACGCAAAGCTAACCCTTCTTTGGACTTGGTTGTTTGGCTAGCAAGAAGTTTCATTTCTTGTGCATTGCCCAAGTGAACAGGTGACAGCCGCGAGTGCGTGTGTGTGCGTGTGCGCGCGCGATTTGTGACGCAGATCTAAATAAATTTCAACCCTCGGCTATCACGTGTGACAGTTGGGGACAAAGTACCAACAAAGCCTAGCTTTGACTTTGAAAAAATACAATAAATTGAAAACATTTGGCTGGAAAAATTGTTAAGATTCCAACAAAAAAGCAGCTAGACGAATGCATATTTCAGTTTATGATGACATGCTATCAAGTTTTTCCTATTGAGAAGAAAATTAAGTAGACATCAATGTAGAGAAGGTTCAATTGAACAGCAATGTCTCCTCTTTGAAACGACCATCGAGAATGTTTTCACATACTCCAATTCTGTTCCTCTAATTTGTGTTTGGGATGATTTGTTTTTGCTTTGATGTTATGTGATGGATACTTCTCATGAGGTACCTACTCCAAGTTAAGAGGTGCATTTAATAAACTAATACACTCCTAATTTGTGAGCTATTTTCTCCAATATAGGAGACTTATTGGTTGAAACACTCAGGTAACAAATATTTGTAAAAAAAACTGCGAGTAAACATTTATGTAGGCCTATGTATCTCTATTCAGAAAAAAATTAAACTATAATAAGTGTGAAACTATAATATTTATAGGACCAATTCTCGCCTATTATAATAGCCTAGTTTTCAGCACAGATTTATTTTAGTAGCAGTATTTTCCATACTTCCGTAAGCAATTACACAACTGATCAAATTCGTCCCAACATGTTCAATAAGTGCTATGTGTAGGAGTAGATATAAACATTGTGGAGTGCTTATTCATGAGAATACAACTGTTGACCACCTACCATTCAGTTATTGACAATGTGAACTTCAATTTTGGTGAGGCATCTCTGTATCCTACAACAGAATATTGTGATTGAATGAGTTATTGACTCAAGTGGAAAAGTGCAAAATTTTTATAAGTTTAAAAAAATGGGCTGCAATACCAGTAAAGAGGCAGTTGAAGCTGGAGCTGCTGCAGCTGCAGCTGGTGAAGAAAAGCTGCAAGGCGAGCTGACAAACCTGCAAGATCAGGTGGAAGAGATAATAGGTGAGTAAGAGTATTACTGCAGTATTTTGATATTACTTTCCAACTATATTGCATAATATGATGTTACTGAATGCTGTTTTATATTGTTGATATACATCTCTTCTTGTATTCTATATAGGCTAATAATTCTATGATCATTTATCATGAGATTGAGATATGAGATATGCCCATCATGATCATGGCATGATCATGAGATATGTGAAAATCATAAAAAAATTTGAGAAATGAATGAGAAAAATATTCAGTTGGAATGAGATTGATAGTTTCAGAGTGAGAAAGCTAGTAAATTCATTCAATTAACTTTTGCCTTCATAAAAGTCAAAATCTTAGCTCTACAGAGACTGTACACTCAATCACAGTGTGGCAATTAGTGTGAAGCGCTTCATAACAGTAATATAAGCTGAGATCATATTTTTCAAATTCACAATTGAATTTAATTTTTTCAATTCTCACAAAATTACAGACAAACTTGAACCTATTCACTCATTTCCAAATTCATTTAATGGGAATAACTTTAAGAAATGACTTCTCTGACAAAATTTAATATAGTCTACTCTTTATCTTGTTTTAATAGCTTTGAATTGATGAAAAATAACACTGGCAAAGGCAGTTAAAAGTGTAGGTAAGATGCAAAAGGATCTCAATGCAGCATTTATTAATTGCATATTATTTTAATGTAAATCTAATAAAAATATTCTTATGGCTTTTATTGGTGGGGAGACCCTTACGGGTAGTTCCACCTCGCCAATGTGTACTTGCCCAGAACCGGTCACCCATCCAAGTGCAGTCCACAGTGTTCGTGACTTAACATCACGTCCACCGATAGATCACCCTCACCGAGAGACCAATTGCCAGTACATGTAAATCTAATGAGAGTCGGTGTGAATGTAAATAATGATAAGTGTAAATTGATGCTGGATTTGACCGAGCTATCCAATCAAAATACGATATAGAATAATCACTAAATGGCCACACTGTGAGAGTGTTAATATATAGTACCTCTGTATTAAGTAGACTTTTGTAGTACTCAGAAAAAATACAGTCTATGTACTTGAGTACTCCACTCTTATTCCATTATCGGCTGTGAGCCAATTTTTAATATTTAAATGCATTAAAAAATCTTTAAAAAAAGTTTAATGAATTCAATGCATAGAAAAGTATTCAATTAGAGTAGGAAGAATAGTGATTATGCTTCACTTGAGTGTTTCGTGTATTATTGTGAATGATACAGTAATTGCAAAATAATTAACTCATTTTCGATGGAAACTCTTTTGAGAATAGTGGAGATAATGGAAACTCTTCTCCAAGTAATTTTCAAGGGAAATCTCTTCCCCAAGGGAAACTCAATTATTGAATCAATAGAAAACTTGAAAATAGTAACTCCCTTCGCTACTGCAGTTCACTAGGAATACTTAATCACTTGCTGAAATTTACTTTTGCTGTAATATTGATTCTATAAAATGAGAGAAGAATGAGTGAAATTTACACACAATAAATAAGAAAACAGGAAATTAGATGATAAAAAGGGTTTATTGTGTGTAAATATAGGGTATGGAAATCCAAAGAATAATTACTATTGTCGTGAACGTAGACGGGGACAATGGTTCCAAAATGATAATTTTAAATAATACAGGGCTGTGACAATAGCTAGCAATTTATTCGAGTCAGACAATGAGTTGGGAGCGCAATGATTGTATCTACTAATCAAAAGGCTTTTCATTCATCAACTCAGTAAATATCGATTGCAGCCGTGGTAATACTGAAAACGCATCACTCATTCATTCTGCCCAGCTTTCCCGTTCTTTATCGAACCATATCGCGTTATTGTTGTTCCCAGCATGAATGTCATGTTTGACAATCCAAAAATTGAGCACTTCATTTCCCACCTACCTTGGATTAATTGTGATACTTCGAAGACTTGTCTAGTGCACAATGTGTAGGTTCACAATGAAAACGTTATGTTATAATTTGTATAATAAACGTCTTAATACAAGCTTTCAATGTTGAATAATATGATATCAATGATGTTCTTCTTGAGAAGGATTTTTTGATGGATGATTCCCTATTATTAGGAGAGTAGGAGAGCATAGGAGGGATGAAGTCATTTTTAACAATCCATAAACTCGCTTATATTATTACAGGACATTGAATACGGTTAGAAGAAATTGGGCAACCCTTTGTATTTTTTTCTGTTGTTATCAATATTGAAAAATCTAATGAGAAAAACTAAACTAGAAACATAGACTGTATACTTTATCTATATACAGGGTGTTTCAGGAGGAATGTGCAATACTTCTCAGGCTGATTCCTTACACCAAGTAGACAAAAAAGGTCCATGGCACCAACCCCCAAAAACGCTTTGTTAACGAGATAACGATGGCGGAAAATTGAGATTTTTCTAAAAATATTAACTTTTCTTATTTTTTAGAGGCTTCAGTGAGGTTCTAAAATAATCAATTCCTATGTAAAATCAGCTGAGGAATTCAATGAAACCAGTTCCAAGGGTTATTGAGATAATTGGAAAATATGCTTAAAAACGCAATTTTTCAACAATAAGGGTTATAACTGGATAAGGAATAATAAAATTGTATTTTTTAACAATGGAAGTTGGAGACAGTCGGATTATGAAGAAAAAGTTAAATGACGGCGATTGTGTGAATCTCACACAAATCTCAGAAATGGCGATCAAAAATAGCAAAATTGACAAAACATAGCACAATTGATGAATTTGTGTTTAGTAGCGATTTTGCGTTTTTTGATCGCCATTTATGAGATTTGGGTAAGATTTACACAATCGCCGCCATTCAACTTTTTCTTTATAATCCGACTCTCTTCAACTTCCATTAATAAAAAATACAATTTTATGATTCCTTATCCAGTTATAACCCTTATTGTTGAAAAATGGCATTTTCTAGCATATTTTTCCCAATTATCTCAATAACCGTTAAAGTTACAAACTTGGAACTGGTTTCATTCAATTTCTCAGCTAATTTTACATACAAATTGATTAATTTAAAACCTCACTGAAGACTCTAAAAAATTAGAAAAATCAATATTTTTTGAAAATCTCAATTTTCCGCAATTGTTATCTCGGTAACAAAGCGTTTTTGGCGGTTGGTCCCATAGAAATTTTTTGTCTACTTGGTGCAAGGAATCAGCCTGAGAAGTATTGCACATTCCTCCTGAAACTCTCTGTATATAGTCAGTCTCTTTCCAATCAATTTTACAGAATCCTCTCAATAGTTAGATCAAGATAATTAATTGGAAGATTTTCCTACAATGATACTTCATCGTTTAAGTATGGTAGCAAACTTAATCTGGTTGGAATAATCTCAAAGATTTCCCATTAGGATTATGGATTCCTCATAGGATTAATTTTTTTAAATGTTACAAAGTCTTGCGATTTTTGATACATATAATGTATTTCAATAGAAATACTAGATTTGTCCTTGCCTAGATTGGCAAGAACTTTTTCAATTTTTCCTAAAGACGTTGAAATACCAAGAAAAGAAAGATATACCATATGGTATTTATTCTTCTATGAGAAGAGAACTTCTTTCTATGAAGAGTAGAGAAGAATATTCCAGAGAACTTATTTCTATGCAAGAGCTTTCTGAATCTACAGTCATTGTTCAGAGTGCTATAAATCAAAGAAGTTGCCTATCATAGATGTTTATCGAAACAGACACAGCTAGAAAGTGAAATCCCCCTCAGGAAGATTCCAAAATTGCAATAATGGTATTCAAATAGCTGAGAGAAGGGCTTGTTGTGTGCTATAGATTGCAATTGCAGAGGCTCATTAAAAATCGTTGCATATTTATGGGCTTACATAGTGGACATGAAACATGGCAAAATGGCTTATTTATAGGATCAACGAGACGGAAAATAGACTGTACTTTCCGTTCTGCAGTACAGAGGGGTCTGCTCTGCCCGTCCGACTTTTCGTGAGGAAGGGCTGTTTACACGCCTGTCAACTGAAAAATTCAAAAGAGGAAAAGAACTAATCCTGTCAAGGGACATGTGAATAAATCGATTATCCCTTGACCGTCACACCAGGTTTTATTTAATCCCAGCTGTCGCGTCAACCCAGTCACCCAGCAGTCACCCAGTCACCACCACGGTCTGTTGGTGACGAGCACTAATAAGTAGCAAACTGCCCACAATGCCAATCCGAAAATAAACGACCTAGAACTTGATTTGATTGGCGGTTCCGACTCGACTCGGTGATTGAACGATTCATATTTGATGAATCACTACCAATTATTTGGATAAATACAATCATCACAGCCAGCAATTTCATGAACGCCTATTTCTAATAAATGGAGAAGCGGTACATGCAATTAGTTTAATAAGCGATGTATCTATTCTATTTGGATAAATACAATAATCGAAACCTGCAATTTCATGAAAGCCTTTCTCCCAATAGATACGGAAGCAATACATGCAATTAGTTCCACCATGGAATAATATTATTTGAATCCATCAACATTTTCATGTGGTATTCTTATTCTGGTATTTGCATCAAGTTAAATGATTCTACGGATATAAGCGCTGCTTTAGTGCTCTTGAAGGAAATTGTAGCTCATTCTAAAATTTAGAAGTGAAAAAGGAAATCCTGTAGATTATAAATAACTTCGTCCAGACATTCTTTCTCCATTGCATATGTTGCCTTCGTCAAACAATTTGACGCCTTGTCGAAGTTTCTGTATTACCGTACTTAATCATGTTTTCCATCTATACGAAATAATAATTTATTTTTCAATTTGACACTGGTGGCTAGTACCAACGAAATGGGTGAAGTGCTGTACAGTAAAAGACTCGGGCACTTCACCTTTTTCGTGGGTACGAGCCGCCAGTGCAATTTTATCAATTCAATTATTAATTGTTACTATCAACAACTATTAGTCTTCAACTGTAAATAGAACTTATGCTGAACTATAGAAGGTTGGTGTTGATGTTTATAACACATCCAATATTAAAAGACAATTTAATGAATCATGAGCCTGAATGGAGATCTACCACTCTAAGCCAAACAAACCGATACTGGCATACATCCAACTTATTTATTAATGACAACATCATCCCTACCATGAATCACCTTCAACCAAATCATCAATAATAATTAATTATTATGAAGCTCCATGAATCACAAATCACGGAATTTATAATTCAGGAGGGTTTTGCTGGTCAAGCAAGGTCAACTTGTAAATAATTGTTGACTGATTACAAAAGAGCAATGAACCATATACCAGCGTGGAGTCAATGCACTTTCATGTTTCTGATCTATTTCAATAGTTGGAAGTGTTGAAAAATGTCAACATCGTTCAATATCCAATTGAATTCGACTGTAGGCCAACATTTAAATTTCTGTCAACTTGCATAATAATCTGTAGAATTTTAACACTGCCTTCTTTCATCATCTCAAGTTTGTATTGAGGTTGAGTCAGTGTCACTCATTGAAAAATGTATAAATAATAGTCTAATTTTTCTCACTTGATACACTGAATAAAAATTTATTTAAAAAAGATACATCTGAATATTTTTCTACAATGAGGTTGTAGCTATCAACTTAATACTAGGTTGTAGCAACTCAATTCTGATTAAACTTAGCTATCAACTCAAGTTTGTATTGAGGTTCAGTCAGTACTCATTAATAATGGTTTAAATAATAGGCTAATTTTCCTCCTTTAAGACAATGAATAACAATTTATTTGAAAAAATTGATCATAATATTTTTCTACAATAAGGCACATTATATAATTATCACTAGGCTCGCTTTATCTACTCGTAATTACTCGCATCTAGTCATAGGCTATCAATAAGAAATGATTAATCCAAAGATACAATATTTTGAGATTTTATTTCATACTCAATGAATGAATGATGACCTAGCTCAACAAACAATTCTGTATAATATTTACTTTCAAATAAACACTTTCCCATGAATATCTCAATAAACCTGAGAATTCCTTCTCTGGACAACGCAGTGAAAAATATAGTGAGTAGTATTGTTCTTCGGAATTGACCTATGAATAATTCATTCTTACTTATTTCCACGCCACCCCATGAGCAACAGATGCTTAGTTCAACAGTTGCCTCTTTTGTTCTATTCTGGAAGAAATTACTGTACCTTATCGATATTGCAGGAATGGAACACGGGTTATTTTGGATAGCTCGAAGTAGTAAAAAATATATCCATAACTTTCAATGGTGGGAGGGCCTTCACGGGTGGGTTCCACCTCGCCAATGTGTACTTGGCTAATTACTGGTCACCTATCCAAGAGCAGTCCAAAGTGTTCGTGTCTTCACGCCATGATCACCCAGCAATCACCCTCACGAAGTGAGAATACCCAGAATCTTAGAAGTGATAATGTGAACAAAACTTTCAACAGTTGATATTTATTTGAATAAAATCCATCTAAATAGTTTGTGGTCCAATAAAATTGAATTGTATCAATAGGAATTACAATCTTGTAACTTTATCATTATTAATCTATTCAACGTAGTACGTTGATAATTTTTGTTGAAAAACCTCTCATTATTGAGGAAAATTAATAAAGGTCGCTGAAGCTACTAAATTCAAATATTGATGAATAATGTACGGTACTTATACTTGCTTTGCAGCTCACTTACGAATTCTTTGAGTCTTAGTTTCAGTAAGGAGCGCCGAGGATGAGCACCATTGCTCGAAACGCGTCCGCGACTCAAAGAAATCGTGAGCTGCAAAGCAAGCATAAGTACCGTACATTATTCATCAATATTTAGTACTGCAGTTTCAAGAAGCATTGATAACCTCAAAAATCATACTAAATTAACTGCAAGCTTGAATCATTATTGTAATAAATCAGCTAATGTAACAAACTATATTCTGGAATTAAACGCAGATAACAAGTATGGACTACACAACAGTTTAAGTAGTCCATAGCTATGGACTTTATTACATGAACTGTCATCTGAATAAACTAGTATTTGCGTTAACTAAGCATTGTTAGACGCCATTGGGAAAACATTAACTTGATTACATCATAAATAGCTAGAAACAATGTGAGGCCGAAGGGCGTTGGTTCTGGACTCACGAAATGCCGAAAATAGAACGTGAAACAGGAAGGAAGGAATGGAAGTTGCCTGAAAAGTTGATGTGAAAACATCAAGATGCTGAAGATTGGAGTCAATTGCCACATAAACGTTCACTTTACAAGTGTCTGATTCTCCGCCAAGCAATTTGTCTAGTAGATTCAACTTAAGTGAGTCTAGACTCAATGTTTATCTGGAAAGATAAAAGGGAAAGTGTAGTGATCAATCATTGAAATCAGAAAGTAAATAATGAAGTTTTATCAGTGTCCAACCCTCTGCAAGCTGCTAGACTTGAACATTTTCCGATGCAGATTCTTTTTCCATCTCTAATCAATTAATTTCTAAAAAAATGGTGTGCTTCCTGCTTGGAATGACTTTTCTGTTCGCCATTTGTCAAAACATTGATTATAGTGCTCCCTTCCACGTTTGTTGACTTTTCCTATTGAGCAAAATGTTTCCACCACGTTTCATTGTTTACTTTTACGTTTGAATAATTGAGCATAATTTTTAACAATTCAGACTGTGAAGTATTTTTATTTGATTTTTTTCTTCTTATATGTAGCGGTTCTGTTCTACGCCTTGAGGTCTTCCATTTAAAAATAATAATAACATGTATCGAGTATTAGTTTAAAACAAGTTCAATTTCAATATTGCTGCTGATTGGATTTGTACGAGTACATCATAAAAACTTGGAAATACAGTACGTAGTTGATTTTGAGCTCACATAATCTACAGAAAAAGCACATGGGAGTAATGGTTTTATTTGCAGTGTACAAACAAATAGATTATACATTATAAATATTTGTTATTATTTGTTGTTACAATTGCGACTTATATAAAGTATTTTAAGCAAAGGTGATAAGTGGATGATGGTGTTTAGGCTACATAGTGAATGAATGATGATGGTTGCTGAATGTTTACATTACAATTTTAACTTTAAAAAACACTTTTCACTTTACAAAATCCTGAATTTTGATTGAGTTCACTGTTAGCAATGAAGATCTGATCAGAAACACCAAATAAAAATGTTCAAAACCCTTGGGATTTTTGAATGAACTGGAAAAATTTTAGAGCAAAATAGAACCAAACTTACAAGAAGGCATTACAGCTGATCAATAGATCATAGGTACATTTGAAGAATATTTGACTAATCAGAAGAAGCCTAACAAGAAGCATATTTTACTAATAAATAGCATCACAACGGCTTAAAGCTTCCTATCAGGGTGAAGGTGAATAAGTAAGCTGGTACTGTCTTTAATGCTCGGCTCCCATTGGCTAGTTTTGAGCCCCACTTCAGGTTAAAGCGTTGAAAGTGGGAGTGGAAGGCCTTGTCCAATCACAGAGCTCCGTCATAGTCTAGTAGGAGATTCCGCCATTTCGTTCTCATAGTCAGTCATTTTGTTGTAATCGCAACAGAATTACTTAAAATGGTATGTCAGGAAACGTTGTGGAATATATTGCTCTCGAACTAATTCAATATTGAGAATCACTGATAGAGCAAGTACTGTTAGTCGGTATAAGTTTTGAAAAATAATTCAGTCAGCAATTGAATTTGGAAAACATGACAAATTCACTCTTCTTTCACTGTTTATTTCTATCCATACCGAGAAGTTAGGTATAATGAGTAAGTTGTCTCAAATTATAGAGGATCATTAGCAGAATGATGTTCAAATTGAATAACTTTCTATTGAGAAATTTTCATCATTTATTAGGATCTTTCGAACATGAGCAATGTGGCAATGACCTAGACATGGGATCTAAATCTCTCAAATATTAATAGATCATGAAACTTATCAGCTAGCTCTAATGAATTATTAGAATGTGCTTGTTTCTTCTCTCATTCTCCTCCTCTCTCCACTAGCGGCTTGTGCCCACGAAACAGGTGAAGTGCCCGTATCTTTTACTATACAGCACTTCACCTGTTTCGTGGGCACGAGCCGCCAGCGAATTCAGTATACAAATAATACTTATGAGGGCACAAGGATCTAATAACCTATCTCATAAATTGCCTTCTTAACAGAAAAATAGAGAAAACATGAGCATCAGATGCTGAGAGAGTTCTCTCTCTCTCTAAATACATGGAAACCAGCAAGTCAGAGAACGTGTTTTGTGGGTGTATAGTATGAACATTACTGCTCTACTCCATGGATAATCATATATTATTGAGAAGTCGGATAGGCGTATTATTGTACAAATAACTCATACAAATCGGCTTTGTCGGTCGGCCGATTTCAATTTAGATGCTAATTCGTTTGCTCTATTGCCGTGCTCATTTATCCTTGTCCTAGTCTGTCCAAGCAAAGAAGACTTTCTGGCAAGATGGGAAAATAACTTCAGTTTGATCAATATTGGTTTAAAAAATATAAATTTGTTTTCAAATTGTATGAAACATTCTAATCTACAATTTGAGACCAAATTTATAATTTTAAACCAATATTGATTGAGCTGGAGTCATTTTCCCACCTGGCCAGAATGTCTTCTTTGCTTGGACAGACTATAGTGGTCCTCACTTGCAATCCGTTCTGCTGTCAGTTTCTCATCTAGGCTGGCTTTATCTCCAAAACAATGATCGATCTGCCTTATTGTCTGTGGCCGGTGCTGCTAAATTGTTGACAGAGAAACAAACATGAAGGAAGGAAGTGAGGGGAAGCGAGCGATAACTTCCGATATCCATATTCGAATGTCATCAACTGCAAATTGCAACACTCAAGCTTAGCTCTGTTTGATTGTAATCGATTGCGGGTTTCCTTTCTTCAATTGGTTGCGATTGGAAAATCGACAAGGAAATTCTTGTTTACATTTGGATGAGTTACGAGTGAACTACATGACGTTTTGTCAACAAGTTAATTTGGAATTTGTTTTTGTTTCCAAACAAGTTTTTATATTCTTATGTAAATAAGTGTTTATTATAATGAGTGTATATGTCAAGTACAAGTACTTCTACTAGATCAAATTAAACAGCAGCTCACAAAGCTCAATATTTGAAATTAATTATTTCTGTTTCAATTGAACCTATATAATGTGACGAAGCTTTTGATTGGTCTATGATCATTATATGGCGATGTATTTCAGGGGCGAGAAAACAAGCATCATTCTTTGACATGATCGATTAAATTTCCTCTATTCCACATTCCAACTAAACTTGACATTCCTCTGAGCACTTTCAACTGAACTAAGAGTTAGGTACTAGTTTCATGAGTCACTTGAAACTTGAGCTTGAGCTTGCTCCACAAAATAAACACGCATATTATAATGAACAACAAAACCGTTCTCGGCAATCTCCTTGGAGCAGTTTCCCCAAAGAGGACCATTTCTTATCATTATAACTCTTTGATTAAGAACTTACTTTAAAAGAAATGGTTGGACAGGTTGGAAATTAAATAACTTCCACCATATTCAAGTAAGTCTCATTCTCGGTAAAAAACCCTTCTTCAGGCTATTGCACTCAAAGGATAAATATTCAATAACGTTTTATTAATTCAATTAACGCAGTTCAATGATAATGATAATTGGTTTAAATTTATCACTCGATTCCATTTGACGAGGCACACTTTATCCAATAATTACAATGTTTGCTCAAAGACTTTGAACAATGCTGTGAGCAACTATTATTACCTCTAGTAAGTGGATACTGACCTGAAAAGGCTAGTTACAAACGCGCCGTGGAATATTACTCGCAGATTAATGATACCTTTGTAGGAATTATCGCCGCCTACCAACTACAGCCTGCTGCAATATTGATAGCGCTATGAGCCTTAGTAATTAACTCGCCGAATCGATCCATGCTAAAGCGACAGGTCCAATATCCAGTCTCCAAAATTCATCACAGCACACAATTCGCACTATAGATCGATATAATTATTTAAGCAAACTGGCGTGCTCTATGCACTGACAATAATTAGCGGGGGAATAACGTGCAACAGTCGGACAAAATCAGGGGGAAGGGGGTTGGAAAAGAGGGGGGAGAGAGTTGAAGAGGGGGTGCTTTACGTTCAGCTCACGTGGAAACTGCTTATTAGAGGCCTAGGCGCTAGCACGCGCAAGCCAAATTATCAAACATAAATAAGAGAGGCTCGCTGCTCATTCTCCCCAATCCCTGAGCTCACATTTGGTCGATTCCTGTGTGCTGTGCTTCATAGCATGCTACATGTGCTTATGCATCGGTTGCATGCTATGCAGCAGTCGATTACTATGTGCTTGGATTTATTATGTACCGTATCTATTATTTCTACTTCTATGATGCTCTTATTATATGCAGTCGATTTCTATGTGCTACATAGCATATTTCATGTGCTTAGGAATTAGTTGTATCTACACAAAAATAGTGTACTCTGTTTGAGCCGAATTCGGCGTTTCCCAAGTTCACATTTCGTCGATTTTTGTGTGCTGACTGGCATGCTCTTTTGTATATCCTTGATCATAGGTAGCATGCTGTGCAGTGTCTACAAATCGACCGGGTATGGATGCGGGGAATGCAGGACTTCATTACACTGTTTCATCCCCCACATACACTTCCTCTCTGTCCTACACACGTTCACTTGCACATCCTCTCTACAGTTCTTAACATTGTTTCTGTACAGTCTGTAAGTCCTCATGAATGAGGAAACAAGTGTAGGATTCTCTATTCTCGCTGCGTTCCAGAAACTATTACTGTTGTAAAAAAAATTAGAAAATCTAAATGGAGAGGGCTGTAAAAGGATTATGATGTTGATAATAATTTTTGTTGTTTACGGCTGGTTCTTCTTTGAAGCATGTTATTGTGTGATCAAACCCTGATACAATTGTTTTAATTGCATTGCATAATTGCATTGTTCTATTCTTTCCCTCCATAACAAATTCACAGACAGGTATAGTCTGTCCAAGCAAAGAAGAGCCTCTAGCAAGATGGAAAAATGGCTCCTGCTTGATCAATATTTTTTGTCCAAGAATTTTAGAATATGGTCTTGAAAGTAGATGAAATTGTTACCTAAAATTTGAGATCAAATTGATAATTTTTGAACCAATATAGACCGAGCTTGAGTCATTCTCCCATCTTGCCAGAGGGTCTTCTTTGCTTGGACAGACTATACTTGTTTTTCACATCACATAAAAGACTTAATACTTCATCTAGTTTTCATGTAATGAACTTAGATTCTACTAAAGTTAATTTCTTCGACATTCATTTAAATTTCTGAATAAGTAGTAATGATAGTAAGAGTAATTTTATACTTTTTTCTATTCAATTTCACTTCAAATATTATATCCATTTTTTAGAAGAAAAAATTCAGAATGTATAATTCATGTTCTTCGAATTATCATTTAGGCTTCAACAAAAGTTTCAACTACAATAATTTTGATAAAAGCAAAGCAAAGAAGATGTTCAATATCCATTTTGAGGTCACGTGTCGAGTTGATGGGGTCATCGAGATAACTCACTGGCTTTATTGCTTTACATCATCAAATCTATGGAAATCCCCAGTTGAACAAAGTGGAAAATAAACATGCAATTTACATGTCTGCGTTAAAAAATCTTCTAAATTGCTGACCGCCGGGTTTCGATCGTTATCGCACATGCAACACAATATTACCTTCCATTTCCCAACCTTTGAGCATTACACCTGGTGCCTTGCCTATCAATTCCAATAAACTAGCGTTGCAAGCTGGAATTAACCAGAAACAATGAAAGATCTTTGAGGTCAACGTTTCGAGGTTGCTTTCTAGTCAAAAAACTATTATTTTTCTTATAACAGTACCATACAGTATCAATTAGAAGTATGAACTCTCTTGAACTCTAACTAGCTTGTTTCAAGGGAATCGTGGGAGAGTGGAAGGTCAGACACCTATACAGAACTCTCCAAGCTGAACTATTCAGACCTTCTCAAGAAGGGTACTGAACGTATTGTACTAAACATTACTAAACATGGTAGCCTACTGTATTTGATATGTATCATCACGTATTGGGGTAAATTACAATCATCACTCAAGTGGGCAAAAGATTACGACTTCAATAAAGTTTTCTTATTTGTAAGTTCAATAGACAATACATTTGAAAGCCCATGTAGTCTACTAATATGTGGTTCATTTTTCGTTTAATTGAAAAAATAACATGAATGTATTTCTACTATTTTCTTTATTTTAATACTATCAGAGTATAAGTATTCTATTGGAAACTGATTAATCAAGTTCCAGAGCTCACAGATTACTGTGTAGAAAATTCCTATTCTATCACGATAAGGGTCAGTTCACATCCACATCCACTGTCAGTTCACAGACTGACAGTTCGGATTGTGACAGTCAAAAACTGAAGTAAATGGGAAAACCGGCAGTCCAAAATTATTGCTGTAAAGTGGTAGGCCGATCGTTGAACGATCAGCTGCGAACGATCGGACTGTCAATATGATTGAATCAACCATCAATGAAACCTGAGGGAGGATTTAATAACAATGGATAAATTAACGATTATTGTAAATAATCGAGATACAGAAATATGAGTCTTAGAGAAATATGATATAGAGATATAGAGATATGATATAGAGAAATATGACTCTTTGTAGATATAAAGATGTGAATATTAACTCTGAGTAGATTTTACCACAAACTCCATGTAATGTGCAATATTTATGTAACCCTTGATGGGTCGCTGACGTTTCTTATTGACCTGACGTGTCTCAGGTCAACCTCCGATGTTGACCTTAGGAGAGGTCAGTTCTTGCAGACAAATTGATGACCAGCAGCCAGACCTCAAAGAGCTTGCATTGTGAGGAGACTATACTGAAAGATTAAACAAATCACGTGATGTTTGACGGATTACCTTCATCTAATTTGTAAAGTGGAGAGTATCCTCTACCAGACTGCAATGTGCAGGTCATGCAACTTACATACCACACCTATCCATTACCGTGGTATAAGCTATGTGTGCATGTAATCAATCCATCATAGATATTACAAATTCCAACAAACTCTCCAATGTATGGAATCCATTTCATCCCGGAAATTGATGTATTGAATTATCACTGATTTACTAGTTTAATTATTATCATTCAGTTACCTAGTTATCATTCTATAGAATTTAACTTGAACAAATTCAATCTCATAATACATTATTAGATTTTAGTTTTCATACAAAATTGTACCTCTTTCTACTTTCCTTTATTCTAAAATATGGAATAATAATTGAAAATTAGTCTGTCTTAAAATTTTTGTTGTCAAATTTAAGTTTGTTATTGGTAATATAGACACAGTTTGGAGAGGAGTAAAAAACTATTGAAATTACAGTATAATCAGTTGATTATTGCATGTTATTACTTTAATTGATTGAATACACTTCTGAATATGAAAAGTAAAAAAGTTGATATCACCTTTTCAATCCTTGAATGAACCAAATTTCTCTTGTTGGAAAAGTTCTTGATAAAAAATATCCACTTGCTAAGTGCAAATAAGCCCTGGAGAACAATCGCTTTCTGTCAATTATTACAGAAAAATTTCAAAACATTTTCTAGTACGCTTTTCTAATCCAATTAAACAAGTCTGTCAAAATTTTACCGCTTAGCTTTCCAATCTGATGAATCATTGAATAGAAAATCTTGAAGTATTTGTGTATACGATAAAATTTTTATCGAATTCCAAATAATAAAATGACCTATAATGTGATAGTTGGCTTGAATTCATCCTGTTATAACGCAGCGAATGATATTAAAATTGAGTGCATATTTAGTAAAACTAATGTCAATCATCTAATAAATTCAAAGCTATCTTGTAATTTGAATAAAATTATTGATTATACTAAAATATACCAATAATGTTATAAGCCACATAGTATTATTTAAATTAATTCACTACAGAAGAATAAATAGCAATTATCGTAGATGAATGGATAAACCTTCTATTGTACTTGTACAATCTAATACTTCAAACAATGTGACACGTGCTTCTTTCATTGTAGTAAGAGTTTTCTCCAACAGAGCGCACTGGCAGGCTATTTTCCCGACAGTTCAATACAGTGCAGGTCTACCAACAACTTTCTCCGATCCTTTGTAGGTTAACATTCACTTCACAGAAGTCAGCCTGACTAACCTAGATCAAATAATTAAAAATTGTATTACTTTATACTCCCCTTTCTATTGCACTACCACTTATTTGTAAACACTATGAATTAAATATCATGATATATGAAATACATTACTTAGTTGAATTATTATGAGATCAGCAACATGAGTCAATTTATGATCTTTCCTGGTCGGACACGTGTCATGGTCATAGCGGCATTGAATTGAGGAGATGTGCGTTGAAAAGTTGAAATACGTATGGGTTGCAGCTTCACGTATTTCGGATAATGATATAAGATACGTATAGATTCTATATAAAAAAGTGTTCTGTTTTTTGGAGAAAAATATTATTATTTTACAATAAAGATGGAATCCCGCATAATGTTTAATGTGTTATTTATCACGAGTTAATGTAGGCTATCATTAATCACAGAGTATAAAGTCAGTGGAAGAGAGTTCAATACCGTTTGATTCTGATTATACTAGTAGTTCTGTGAACGGTAGACCTAACGAAGACATAAAAGCACTGTCTGTATTCACGGAACGTTCAGATTGTGCGACGATTCCGAAATTCGGCGCGAGGAAGTCAGCAATGCAGTGGCCACAGTCATGCACTATGTCGGCATCAGGGTGCTTGGAAAACCAGTCATCAGTCTCTATAATTATTTTAATAATGTTTTCCTTCATGCGAAACGGTCCGACGGTCGGCTGCAGTCGAACAGCTGTAGCCAATCACAGCTCTTGTTTTTAGCATACGGTCGACCGTCGGACCGTTTCGCATAAAGAAAAACTTACCTTAAAACCTATCTGAAATATTTCAGCTGACTTCAATGAAAGTATATCAAGTAGAAATTTTTGAATTTTTTTATTATGAATGTCATAATATCAGATGTTTCAGTAATATCAACATGAATATACTATCAAATCATTTATGGAGTATACCTATATCAGAGAATAGTTCAATCTTTTTTCCTTTTTCCGACCTTAATAGGAAAACTGTCGAAAAACCTTACGTATACATCGACGCGCGATTTCAAGAGGAACATCCCTGTCAAATTTCATTAGTATGTATTGCCGCGTTCAGTCGTAATTGCGGAACATACATACATGCTTAAAAACAAATGCAAAATTGTCGACTTGAATCGTAGACCTCACTTACGTTTGGTCATCAATCTATGTAGGGACTTTCTCAATCAAGAACATTCATCTAGTAAGTAAGTGCGGGTTTACTAGTACACTGTATACTGCAAGGCGGAGGAGACTAAATACAGTACAGATTCTTTGGTTACCGAGTGTGGTGGAGCGGCTTATCATTGTGTCTCGCATCCTACTCATGTCATGTATCATTGAATCATTCTATTCATGTATCATCTCTCATGACTCATGTATCATTCAATCATTCTACTCATGAATCATCTCTCACGTATCATCCTACTCATGTACGTATAATCTCTCATGTATCAGCGTTCCTGTTCCTGGATGGATCTCCTTTATATTAATTTGTTCAATATACTTAATATAACTTATCACTTTTTTATATAAAATGGGTCTTTTTATATGAATCCTTATAAGCCTTGTACTCTTTTGATTATCATTTTGATGTAGGGCTTTTATGAAAAGTAGGACTATGACGGGATTAGATTATCTCCATATTTGGTACATTAAAATTGAAAATAGGTTAGTATTTCGATAAATCATACCTTTAGCATGGGATGAAGCTGTTTTCATTAGGATTTGTGTAGGATTTGTGATGAAAAAGCATCAATAATAAAATTATAAGAAGGCTGTGACCCTGTTTCTGTGAAGATTCTGTTATAACAGGTTATTTTGAACATAATATAGCTCAACTAGGCACTTCCCAATATTCAGTTTACAATTTTAACTAGATTCAATTAGTTTACAATTTCAAATATTCATCCAATTTATTGTTGCTCAAACAGTTTAATTCGTTTAATAGTTCCAATCCTGCTCCAATTCAAACTGAAAATTTATATAATCCGGAAAACATGTCAATCATGATCAGAAGAGAATCATAGAAAATGGGAATAATGAAGCTATTCTTATTGCACTGGAGAATTGTATGAGGGTTGGCGAAATTATCATTATCGTATGCATACACTTTATTTAAAGAATATATAGTCTCTGCACAGTATTTGGATGGGGATAGAGCAATTGTAGAAGCTTCAATCAGTCCACAAGAAGACTTTGGAGCATAATAATTGATCCGGTGTTTTGAGATGTTATCCAAGACGCTGGTAGGATTACCTTATTCGACTCAGACTACAAAGGCAGTGAAATGCAATATTCAAATATCTAATAATCGCTTTACGTGAGCTTTCCACCGTGAACATTATCGGTGCTCTGCACAATAACCGCTTTTCATTGTTTGACTACAGCTGTGAAGTGAGATTGTACGGAATAGAGATAGTAACAGTATATAGACGATAAAATAGATATAACACTATAGTCTACTGGAATGGATAGTATACAAGTTGGTATTCCAATCGGTTCCCTAACCTACATACTGTACTGTAATACATTGAGTGCATTGTAATAATTGCAATGTTTTAAACTGCGTCAATGCACAATAATTATTCAATACTGTATCATAATTATAAGTTTTGCAAACTAGATGCTAAAAAAATCTTGTTACAAGACAATAATTGTGATTTCATGCCGGTTTTAGTCTTTCATTAGTCCTGAACTGGATTCATGCATTGGAGAAATGAGGTTGTTGATCAAATATATATTGTACTATCAATCAAGTAACATGAAAACAGGTAAGAGACTCTTCAAAATCTCATTCAATCTATTTAGAAAATATCTATTTTTTTATACCTAGTTTGTTTTTCACATGAATATTTGTTCTGAATAAACTATTCATCACATTTTTCAGCTTAATTTTGGGAAAATTCATAATGTACTATAAAAATGATGAAATCGCATTCAATTAATAATTCTTATGAAAATACTTTAGGATGGATTGCTTCTAGTTAGTTCTTATTTTTATATTTACCGACTGCTGGATAACTGACTTAGATTTTATGAATTAATTTTTATCAATGCTAGAATAGCATTATCAAGAATCATAATGTTTTCTCTAATCAATAGCTCACATAATAATTCCAGCTTTAATTATCAATTTGATGGGATTAATGAAAGTGGTTATGCTTTTAGTACATAATTTGGTATTAGTGCATTTTTAATTTTTAGTAATTCTTAATTTTTTCTCAGGGCTACTGTATTAATCAAACTTTTAATTAATACGCTGAAACATTTTATGCAAAATAAAAATATTTGAAAAGGGTACTTTGTTATTCATTAGTTGAAAGTTTGCGTTGTTATTATATAACACGGGAAAAGTATCCTTACTGCTTCTCCTATTGTATAATACTTCTGTATCACTATTCATATTTTTTATAAAAACATAATATAAAGAGCTGATGAAGTTATTCACAACAAAATTAAAACATGATCAACATTCCAACCGTGCTTTCAGCTCTGCGATATTCCTAAATATGCGAGAGAGAAGACCCACAATTGTTGGCGATTTTGTGGGATATCATTGTGGTAAAATTCGAAGTTGAAAAGATAATTCAAATTGTTACCAATTCGCTCCATGCCTGTGATTACAGCAATGTGATTTTCGAGGTATGCGATGGAGTTAATAATATTTTTCTCATGTTGTTATCTGTTATGAGCTAAGGAATGGAGTTGATGATGTTTTTCACAGTGTTATAAAACTGGTCAGGTCGGATCGAGGAATTTATTATTATTTACAGGGATCGAGCGACTGCCGCCGGGGGAATTTTCTTGAAACAAGCGCGAGAATTTTTCTAAATTGGCTTCTAGCAACGATACAAGGGAAATGATACAACGGCAACGCGTTTTCAGCTTGAATGTGGGTTTGAGGCGGAATTCCGATACGAACGTGCTGCGAATCCAACCAAACTACTCACACGTCTCTGAGGAGCGAGAAAATCACCACCTTGCTTTTTATCCGATTCTACTTGGATCTTTTTTCAAATTTTGGAGAAGAAGATAGAGTTTTGGATCTGTTTGACTGTTAAAAAGTTACATGGGGGAAGGTTTTCATATGAAAATAACTGTAAAATTTTAAACAGAGGAATTGTTTTGAAAGGTGTTTTCCAGTATAAATATCTCCAAACACTCATCTCGATTACAAAAATAATTCCATCTTAGAATAGAATACAATTTATAGAATTTCTGTAACTAGTAAGATGACGAACTGCCTTGTTATGTGTGGAGGGCGGGAGGGCTTTCTGAGAAAGAAATCACAAGACAAAAAATTTCACAAAACTATACGCGTTTAGTTTATCAGAGGTAAAATGGGCAATTCAGTGATCTGATTGGGAGAATAGGAATTTTCAACATTCTAAAATCCAACTATAGAGCTTGATATTTATTTATTCTTGAAATGAATGAGACCTCATAATTTATTCTCATTCAATAAATTCTAGGTAGCATACATTGCACATACAGAATCAGTATTTTAATTACAAATTGCAAAAATTGTTAAAGAGATACGAATAAGTTGAGTCAGATCTTTTAATTGGACTATTAACATTCAAATATTCCTTCACGTTAGTAGGTAATTTCACTTGTTTTTAATCATAGTTATTACCGAACTTTCCTGTGTTCTTGGCTTGACAGTAATGTTCTAAATAATCCTCCCATCATCCCTTCCCTTCTTCTCTTCATCTTCCTCTCTGATTCATAACAACTAATACCATGCATTCCTTCATTCTTTTTCTTCTCATGAATTCTTTCATTGTATCTTTCAGTTAATGGATTAGTTTATTGGAAGTTGTAATTATTGATGAAAGCATACATCTTTATGTTTGTATTGATTTTTTAATCTAGTTACCACTTTTGTGGGATATAGATAAAAATTGTAGCCTATATTATATTGCGTACTAATGCAACTCTTTTCTGCACACAGGGTCCGGCCCATGTATGGAATAATATAATTATTATTTTGTTAACATACTCGTACTTTTCAAGGATAGGCCAAATATTTTAGTTTTTCTATAGTTTTCAAACATTTTCTTCATTTTTTCGAGAACCAATCGGTAGAAAATTTTGATATTTTGTGGGCAAGTTCAGATATACTTCCGATATACTTCTCAAGGTTACGCTTAATATTAGCGTTTTACTATTTTTTTGAATTTTCGGAGTTTTTTTTAGATTTTTCTAGAACAAATGGGCAGAAAATGTTGAAATTAGGTGAACAGGTCCAGATCAGGTGTAGAAATGCTGAAATAAATTTCGAATCCCTTCTGAACGGAATTTGCAGGCGAGCGAAGCGAGCCTGTTTGTCTCAGCTGTAACTGACAGAGGTTTTGTCTGCTGTCATTATCTATATCTATATAAGCGAAATGGCACTGAATCATTCATTCATTCATCACCAGAACTAAAAATCCACTGAAGCGAATGCGTTCAAATTTGGCAGGCATGTTCATTTGGACGTCTAGACGCGCGCTAAGAAAGGATTTTGAAAAATTTTCAAGGATACACCAAATATTTTAGTTTTTCTAGAGTTTTTCGGCGTTTTCACAATTTTTTCGAGAACCAATCGGTAGAAAATGTTGATTTTTTGTGGACAGGTTCAGATAAGGTCTAGAAATGCTGTGTTGAAATATTTTTGCAATCCGTTGAAGATTACGCCAGTATCTGGCGGGTTGCATATCTTCCGCCTTGATACGACCAATTCTAACTGTAAATTGAATGGTTCAGCGAGATTATAGATGAATTAGTTTGGAAGATATTGAATCAAGTTTCAAACTATGTCCGATATACTTCCCAAGGTTACGCTTAATATTAGCGTTTTACTGTTTTTTTGGATTTTCAGAGTTTTTCTTGGATTTTTCGAGAATAAATTGGAAAATGTTGAAATTAGGTAAACAAGCTCAGATTAGGTAAACAGGTTCAGATTTCTGAACAGGTTCAGAAATGCTGTGCTCAATAAATTTCAAATCCCTACTGAACGGAATTTGCAGGCGAGCGAAGCGAGCTTGTTTGTTTCAGCTGACATTGACAGAGGTTTTGCAGCTGTTTGACTTACTTACACTGCCTATACTGTCGGGCGTCCAGGGGGCGGAGCCCCTTGGTTAGGCGGAGAAGGCGAGCGAAGCGAGCCTGCCGGCTAGTAAATAAATAAATCTTACCATTTCGATCAATATTTGTACGGTATCAATAAATAGTTCGAACAAGTAGTGAAGCAACAATTCTATTCACTTCTACATTTTTTGTATATACTATCACTTCATTCATTAGAAGAATGGAACCATCGCCAAATATTCGAATGGCCCTATTGTTTTATCGATATCTCTATTCGATGGA